>JASSUY010016171.1:3303-18580 GCA_032466535.1 Forpus xanthops | reverse complement strand
TGAATGCTCCATCGCTGGCAGTGTTCAAGGCCGGGTTGGACATAGCCTTGGGCGGCATGGTTTAGTGGGAGGTGTCCTTGCCCCTGGCAGGGGGTTGAAACTAGATGATCTTAAGGTCCTTTCCAACCCTAACTATTTTATGATTCTGTGATTCTATGAATTAATTAAAGCACCTTTACAGCTATCCTGGAGAGCTGAGGAAAGTTATACTCTGAAAACCACATTCATGGAAGAAAAGTCTTAGTGCAAATATAGGCACTTATTAGTATAGAAAAGGATACATGTATATGCATTTATTTTAGGATAATCAGTTTCAAACTGGGGTCTAAATTGTTTCATATACATAAATGATAATATAAAGCATATGCAATACAAATTGAATTTAAAAAAAAATTATTTGGGGATTGCCCCAAAACCTTTAATAGCAATATCTGTAATATCAAGTTGAAGTTTACAGTCTTAGTAGCCAAATCTGTTCTGCAGGTTTCTTTTGATTACCTTCATTACAACCGTGTGTGATTGCATCTGATAGTTACTCCAACAAACTGTGAGGTTTCTATTTCAGTAGGTCTTGAACTCATTACTTTAAATATCTTATTAGCTCTAAAGCCATATAAAAGTCTAATTTTCTATCTGTGAATATGTTTTGCCTCATGTCATAAAAGTCTAGCAGAGGGCAGCTATAATGTGTACAATGTAAGAAATGCACTATAATCAGAATGAAGTAACTTCATTTAGAAAAGCTCTTTGTAAGCTTGGTTTACACAAAGAAAACAAACATAAATCAGGAAGACACCCACATACAGTTACTTTACACCTCTAACAGATGAGTTATTTTATTACATCATACAAATTTGGCTGTATTGGAACTAGCTCTGATCTAAGCATCCAGTCAAAAAATTACCTATTTAGGTTTATAGCATATTGCTCGCAAAATACTAAACACAAAAATGCTAGTGGGATGGGGTTGAAATTATGTTAATGAGACATTTGCCAAAGGTTTAGCTTGTATATACGTTGCCTTATATTTAAAGTATTATACCTAGTTTTAATTTACATTGCTATTTTTCAGCTTAAAATGGTTGTTTGTCTTGAAGACTCCATTAGCATTATAGAGACAACTATCATAGCTATGTTGCTGTGTGCTGTGAATGAAAGTAACTTGATATGCAGAATACTCATTGAATTTTATTAACATAACCAGCATCTTAAATTCATGCAGAAGGGTACAATCAGATATAGATGCAAACTTTCTGTCTCTTATATCTATTAAATGTCTTTCACTTGCTACTATTAAACTTTTTCTTAGTAAACAAATTAAATTTTACATCCTAACAACTTCCTAGCTCAAGCTCCAAAACAATATTATTCAGGTGATCTTATTTGGAATGAATTATTAAGAAAAAAAGAAAACCTGATACTTGAAAAGTAATGGTGGTCTTAGTTCTTATCTCAAATATTTTGAAGTTTTTTCCTAAACTTTTTTAAAATGAAGTGTCCCAAAATAAAAGTGGTCATCACAAGCAGTAAAGATGCTATTTGAAGATACATAAGGACACCAACTCTCTTTCCCTCCCCCCTCTCTCTGAGTAAGAATTGCAAGGTGTCAAAAAGTTATATGACTAAAAGAATAATTAGCACAAAACTATCTGCAGCTTCTGAGCAGAAAAGGAAGCTCAATAAACTTGCTGCCATACTTGAAACACAGAATAAAACAGCAATTCTCAACATTAGACAAATAAGACAGCAGCAGGAAGTTGTGTGTCAATGTAAGAGCTCCAAAGAAAGAAAAATCTAGCTAGATGGGGTTACATGTTTAATAGGAAGAGGTAACTTTGAAAAGAGCTGGAAAAGTCACATACACATAAGAGAAAACAATTAATGAAACATGACAACCATCTTCACCCCCAGGAAAGATGAGACAGGCAGCCTGCCAATTTTATTCATGGATTTCTGGAGTTCTACCTAATATGTTGCAGTCAGTAGGATCTCTCTACAGCTGCAAAGAGATGCTCAAAAGGAAATTCATGCTCACACATCACCACCATATATTTAAATTCAAATAAACTCAGTACTTAAGCTTTCTCTCACATGTTTAAACCTGATATACACTGAATAAATAGCCAGTGATCAATGGAGAAAAACTAACCTTCTCCAAGATGTTAAATAAAAGAATGAAAAACTATTGAGTAAATATTACAGCTTCATTTTCTGATTGTTCTTTTTTTATCCATTCATAAAATATTCTATCCAACTATCATCCTCATCCTTCTAATGAAAGAAAATAAACCACCAGAAACTATTACAAATTACTAATTTATGTTCCTTAGCCCATCTTTTCCTAGATGTTTTAAACAGTGACCTTACTGTAAAGACTTTAAATTGCTTTTGAATGAGTATGGGCCCCATTAGAAATGCTACACTTCCAGAGGAAACCAAAGGAAACATTTCTTCCTGACCCTAATTATTGAACAAGTTGTGTTCTGAAACTTGATTGAAAGCCCTTAAACTTTTATCCTAAAAGTATAAGGAGAATGATTTTCTCATTTATGTGATGTTGGAGTATGCTTTCTTAATTAACTAGGTCGTATTCCTAACTCCTATCTTGTGTTAATGAGCTCCACACAGTAATTCCCTTATTTGTTGTCTTCTAAATTTTAAAATTAACTGTTTTTACATTAAAAACTCTTGCTCTTTCTAACATGAGTGAAAGCAAATAAGGGCAATTAAATGATGTTTCTCTGTCATTTTTTCATTGCTTCATGTATCACGCCAATGTGATTTATATATGAAGTATTAAGGCAATATGCCTACAGTTCTTGAATCTGAGAACCAAAATCAAAGGAAGCCTGAATGAATACTCAAGTGTTTAGTCCATCGTGATTTCCTCCTTTGAAATCAATTAGGGTTTCACCACTGATCCCTTGGGAGCACACTGAGCATTATTAAAGTACAAAAAGCATAATTGCCCAATAGCACTGCAAGTCACAGATGAATACTGACATCAGATCCTCTACCATGAGGTGTTTAAAATGTATAAAAGCATTTTGTGTGTTTATAAATTCTTTATATTACTGTCCGATATTATTATGACATCTTCCCCATTAAGAAGAAATAACTTCCTATATTAATGATATTCTAAAACATTTCGGAATAAATGTTCTTTTTTTCCCTATGATGTATTTGCAAGAGAAATCAGTATATTCAGATCAGCACATTCACATATTGCAGGACAGGTTTTTTCTGCTCAGGAGCTCAATGGCTGTACTGTATCTCCCAGCTCACCTGCTGCTGTTCCCTAAAATAATAATCAGAAATCTTTTGTCTTCTTTCATGCCTTATCTGCAGAGAACCAAGTCCCATAGCTGTTGTGATGACCACAGATCCAAGCTGCAAGACTGGGGAAAAGATAATTGACTCAGACAAAGTACTATCCAGGGTGTGGTAACCACAAAAACATTTCTTATATTGTCTTACAAACTAAATAAATGGCATCCAAAAAATGAGTGGCTAGTTCAATTTTGATCTCTGGAAACTCTAATATGCTTACAGGCATTGCTTCTGTGTCAAGTTGGTGCTGATGTTAATATCTAGCCTATACCTGAGTGCTAAACTGAGACAAGATGTTTCAACCACAGACTGTGGTATGGTTAATTGTCAGAATTGTATCTTTTCAGTACCTTTAATTTAGGATTTTTCTGTGGAGTTAGCAAACTTCACAGCAAGAAAGTGTAATAGACATACATATTACATATGGATACTGATATGTATGTAAAAATTATATTTATGGGTAAGTTTTCCTGATCACTGTTGGCACCTCTTTTTTTAAAAAAGCTTCTGTTTGTTTACAGATTTAAAACTATTCCAGATCTGAATCATTCAGGCTGGATTGTTTTCTATTGCACATTGTTTCTTAAAATGCTTAACAGATCCATGCTGCAGAGTAAAAGTATGGACTCAAATTTCAGCAAATTTATCAAGTCAAGAAATATTCCTTTGCCATTCACATGACAATCTATTCACCACAGCTTTCACAAGGTACCAAGGTACAATCCTCTGACTGTAGTTGTCACATACTCCACAACAGCTGCATTTTGACTCCTTGCAGTAACATGGTTTTGAGGCAAATCATCTACTCTTAACTATAGGTTGCTCAAGTTTAAGTAGTTTTGGTACTGGGGAACTGGACTCCAGCCAGAGAAAAAACAACCAGAAACTCTACTACAGATGCACACCAACTATGCTCAGACCTCTGAGAGATACATAAAGGTCCAAGCCAAAAAACAGTTCTTTGGATAGCTTCAAATGGCACACATAGAGATAATCAGTGGGTGGATATACGACATTTAAAGTCAAAACTTACGTTGGCCTACACTGTCTATCTTATTGTAAGGTCTGTCTGAGAACTGCTGCTTGCGTCATCAAATTACTTCCTGATAATATGCCTATAGACACAGATATGACCATAAAACATCCTAAATTTTGGGAACTAATTTCTGGCATCTGCTTCTCTTTTATACCTTTTCCTTCTTGAGTTTTTCTGGTTCATTTTATTTATTATTTACCTTCAGGTGGAATGAAATATTTAGAGTGTCAAAATATTTATCTTAGTTTGTCCGGTTTGTCATTCAAATTTATCTACTGAGCTTTTGCTTATTTCAAACACTCTTTTTTTCTAAAATGCACCATCCTGGGTTTAATAATTTCCATGCATAATTTCAATTTGGAGAATGAGTGTCGGGCCCAAGAATCAAACCAGTAAAGAATAAAAAAAGTTTTAGTAGAAATAGATGAAAACATGAATTTTTATAAGAGAAGAGACACCATAATAAAATCAATCTTAATATGGTCTCCCTCTTTAACCTGAATTGACCATACTCAATGAATTCCCTGAAAGTCAAATAACGTTTATGATTCACAACATTGTCCAGTGATTAGAAGTACTTACAAAACTTTTTTAGACATCTTAATCCCAAAGTTGAAACTTCAAGCATAACCAGAAAGCATTGCAAACCGAGTCTTAAAGAGTATGAGCAGGAGAAAAATGGGTTACACTAGGAACATTAAAGAGTTTTAACAGCAAAAGCAGAAGAGGAAAAATAGAAAAAAAAAACCAGTACTTAAATTTTTGAAAAATCAAGGCAATCCAAACTGGTTGACTGGCTATATGAACCACGCCATAATAATAAAAGAACACAAAGCAAACTCAGTAGACATAAGACCTTTTAGTAAGCTGATGTCCAGCTGCTGCTTACATTCCATCTCTAATTTACGATGACAATTTCAGCTGACAAATATTTGCAGTGTACTTGTCAGATTTATAAAAGCATTAGTCAATAAGGCCTAACACAGTTTCTTACAGTTATGCATTCCAGCAGTAACTTGCAAGAAACTTTTGCAGAGAGCTGTATTATTTTATTGCATTGATATACATTTCTTAGTAATCCTCATTCATTAATTTGATAAAGTTAGCAAGAGATGTCAAATGCCATGCTTTTTGACAGTGTGTTTCTTTGGTTTTGCTGAAGTCAAGCCTAGTACCATTAAACTAGAATGAACATTTGGAGTAAACTCATTAAATTTCCTCGTAATTCATATTTTTCCTTTACCTTTAAAATTGAGCACTCCAGATACATCTGAAATCCTTGACATGAAATTTACTACGCAGGATGCATGCTTTCCAACTTTTTATTTGCACATTTTATGCAAAAACATGATTTGAGTTGAATGGCAAATTAAACTTTCAGAAAGAGACAATTTCAGTCACACTTCTATTTAATCTGTTGTAATTTTTAAAAAGACAGAATTCTGTATTCAAATTTCTGTAGAATAAGATTACTTTTGGTATTAAAAATATTTTTATTAATTAAATTGTTTTACTATTATAAATCGTACTTCTGTTTACTGATGTATGTTGCTGAATTATTTAGTGATGTCTATTGCATTAGATTGACAATACTCTCTGAAGATCATTGAATGTTACTGAATGACATGGCATAATATATTCCTGCTCATGCACGCTGAATTCTTCTAGCTGTAATGATGAGTGGAAGTGATAACTCTAGGTTTCATGTCAGATTATTTTTGAGTATTCCAAACTGACATTCAAATCAATCAGGCTGACAACCATCTGAATAGTGTGCTCTACAGCTAGTTCTGGTACCAGCAGGTGAGTGTCATGTTTGTTGGTCTTCAGGCTGACCAAGGGCGACCTGCCTCAAATCATTAGCTGGCATTTGAGGAGCTTTAGCAGCAACATCTCCATGTGCTCCAGATTTGGAGGAAGAGGGCTGAACTCTGTAAGTGTCATTTCACCAAACAAGTAATTTCTAACAGTGATAATTTAATAGGTCCTTACCTTAAACTGCAGGATTAAAGATCAACCTCAGCTGCATGTCATATTTACATATCTGCTATCTCACTTAAGTCTGTGGCTATTTTTCTCTTTCCTATCAAGTTACCATTCTATATTTGCTCACATTACAGCACTGTCTCCCTTAATATTTTCCCCTGATGTTAAACTATTGTTTCATTTGCTGGCTGTTGTGCGTGTCTTTTTTGTCTCTTCTCAGTCAGTGGGCCTGTAAGCCAAACTCAGAAGTGATATGTAAGGTGTTGCAATATAGATTACATAATATTCACTTGAATTCCCTCACTATTTCATACTTCTTATAATGTGAAAGGCAATGCAACACAATATAACTCTCATACAAAGTAGCTGAAAGGAGTTGAGTAAGCTAAAGCATTTGCTATATATTATGCTTTCCTCCAGCTGTTTATTATGTGAGTTAACTTTGGTTCAAGCACAGGAGATCTGAAGGAGAGAGTAGAGTAGTAGACGCAAGTCTAAGATAATTCTCCACCAGTTGAGGGTGCACTGGCAAGTTCACAGATAAAACATGCAAAAGTAGAGGCTCTCTGTAGGCTGTTTTAGCTCAAAGGTGGTTTAACGTGGCTAATTACAGACCTGACTGGCTCTGTGTATTTATGAAAACATTATGATCCTGATTCAGCAGACATTACTAAATAATTCAGCAACATGCATCATTTTTGTGGGGGAAAAACAAACGAGATACCAGCTACCTCAAAAAAAGGAACATTCTAATGAAAAATTATTAAACTGTCTGTATTGTCACCGTTACTTTCAGTATCTCATCTTCTAAGTAAATAAAACAGAGTTGACTATAAAACAGGCTTTTTGCATTACTCTTGACTTTTACCTGTTTATCAGTTCTGAATTCAGCTTTACTCTTTCAACAGAACTATGTGCATATGTTTGAGAAACAAAGGTGTTATGTTGTCTTACCTACTATGTAAAATAAAACATCTCCTACCTATCTGCAAATTTTACCTTAAAAAAAAAAAAAAAAAAAAAAAAAAAGGAGTTTTCTCTTTCTGAAAGTGAAAGAGAGGTTTATTTTGTGCAGTGATCTAAGTGAACCAGTCCAGACTTTCAGGACATAGAAGAATCCCTCAGAGGCTGGTGACAGAGAGAGTGAGAGTGGCTTAATCCTGTTTGCCTGTTTCTCCCAAGTATTCACTGCCTTTCATGACGCTTGAATCTGATAACTCACATGACATTGCAGAGTAGTTTATGGGAACTGAAATCTACGTTAATAGGGTATCCATATTCATTTTTTACTGAAAGTGAAAGTGTTTCTAATACTTTGTATTCAACCCTCTTCATAATGCGATTGCAAATCATGTCTTTATAAATTCTAACTTGGTTATGGAATTCTTAATAAAAATTCAATTGTTGCTGATATGACCATATTATTAAGAAAGAACAAGCATTCTGGATCCACACAAAATCTCTGTTTCTGATAATTTTTACCATATATGTATATTCATATAAATAAGTAATGTCAAAGTCTTGCTGTTTGTCTAAAATATAAAGATATTTCAATGCAAAAGACACTTTCTGTCTAATTTGATCTCCATCTTCTGTGCTGGCAAATATTCATTCTAGCAGTGTCCAAAGGCCATTTGCATGGTATGAGCTCCTGCAGTACTTGTCTTACACAATCATGTTGTGGACATCGTCTAATTTGGGAAAATTACTGGCATATGAATTTATTATGCAGTCTTTCTGTTAAAATACATGATTTTTTACATTTTAAACTTGAATATTGAAAGGATGAATATTTGCATTCTACTCAACTTCATTGTAAGCATCAACATAGAATCACAGAATCATAAAATAGGGTTGGAAAGGACTTTAAAATCATCTAGTTCCAATCCCCCTGCCATGGGCAGCGACACCTCCCACTAAACCATGTCACCCAGGGCTCTGTCCAACCTGGCCTTGAGCACCACCAGGCATGGAGCATTCACAACTTCCCTGGGCAACCCATCTCAGTGTCTCACCACTCTTACAGTAAAGAATTTCTTCCTTATATCCAATCTAAACCTCCCCTTGGTTGGTTTTCTGGGCTGCAAGCGCACACTGCAGGCTCATGCTCATTTTCTCATTGACCATCACCTCCAAGTCCTTCTCTGCAGGGCTACTCTGATTCTCTTCTCTGCCCAACCTGTAGCTGTGCCTGGGATTGCTCCAACCCGGGTGTAGGACCTTGCACTTGACATGGTTAAACTTCATCAGGTTGACATCAGCCCACTTTACAAGCAATGTTAAGAATAGTTGTAGTGAATCTTCATTTTTATCTATATTTTTAAAAAATGTTATGGACAGATATTTTTTTTAATTGATTTTAAGGGTGGAAAGGAATTGTCCAAGTATTTTAATTTCTTGTTTTTTAATAAAAGGCTCCATTATTTGCTACTTTTAGTAACTGCCAAACAACCCCTTGTCTTAAAGTAGAGACACTGGAAGCCACATCAACAAGCACTGACATTTTGTGTACACAGTAGATCTAGGATTTTTACAGATTCAAGATGATGAGAAATTCTATTTATCTTGTTGATGTGAAAAGACTATTATCCACATAAATACATGCATGGTGTTAATAGTTCTCTCAATACCAATTTTTCTTTGCATATGTATGTAATCCTTATAGTTATTCCATAAAAAGGAAAATAAAGTAATTTAACATATTATGGCATATCCATTGATGTTTGTGCTCTTTAATTTCAGAAGTCATCTTCCTTCTATGTGATATTCTCTTAATGGTCCTCAGTCTGGGGAGTGGAAAAGCTCCATTATATGCTCTGATTCCTATTCAGTCAATTAGTATACACTTAGGAGTTGCTCTTATGTGGCAGATCTGCCCATAATTGAATTTATGTCAGATAAGATGCTGTATTTATACATCCACTGGGAGCACAAATGAAGATGTCATAAGGCACACAAAGATTTCTCCTCCTTATAATATCAATGAAACAGCTAACATTTGTTTATAAAGTATTGTGTAGATGTGTAACAACCCAGGAACTGATTTAGCTGGCACTTCTAAGAACACTCAGTCATTTCTCCCACATGTCAGGCTATTCCACTGCATGAAGATGACAGCTGACAACACTTTGCCAACCTACATTTGTTGTAAGATCTACCTATGTACTATTTCAGAAATTACAAAAGTAGGGGTAATTTACAACAAAATTAAAAATTGTTTTCCAATTCTAAACTGCAAAATGCAAAGCAGGAAAACAATTGTTTTTTAATGTGTGTCATTTGTTTTTCTGGATGTGAATTTCATTCTAAATATACTAAAATGAAAAGAAAAAGTTATTATTAATAGATTATATGAGAGCAAAACAGAATTTAATTGTAACATTTCATTCACCAACCCTCCAGCTATAGGACACATTGGCAGTGAAATTAACTGAACAAGTTGACACTGATTCATCCACATGTGCTCAGAGTAACCCAAGATTTCTTTGTGCAAACGACTCACTTGCTTTTTTGTTTCTTTGCAGCCTTTTCATAAAACTCTTGCAGTGCAAAAGGACAGTGAATAAAGTTGGAAGCTGGTCCTTGGTTCTAAGGTGATGTACACCAAGAAGTGAAGAAAACTAAAATGCAATCAAGCCAAGTAAACTGAATTAAATTTCAAGAGAGCTTCCATATCATTATAATAGGACATTTCATTTCTACCTAAATAAGTAAGTGATTAACAGATCCATGTACTGTATCAATTTTCCTGCATACAATTGAAACAATGGAAAATGACAATGTTTCTTTAATGCTTACCATATTGAACAGTTAAAAAGTTTCATATTCTGAAGGATTTACTCAATTACAAGAAAAGACTCACTAAAATAAATAAAACATTTTAGTTCACCCTGTGCGAAACTCCTATTAAGGACAAATGTTTGAGTCAGAAAATTTCTTAAGCTTCAAAAATAAACTGTATGGCTAAAGAAGAATCTTCAAAATGCACATTAAAAGTGCTTGATTTCTCTTCTGTTTTTACAGATGCAAATCTCATTTCAATTAGACTGGTAAATGAAAATGGAGAATTCTGGACACACTGACTACACAGTACTCAAGTTTGATACTTATAATTCTTTCTTTTGGGGTGTTTTTTTTTTTTTGTGGTGAGCTTTTTTCTTATTTTTGAGTTGTTTGGTTTGTTGTTTTTTGTTTTGGGTTTTTCTTTTTTTTTTTTTTTATTGCTCAACAGGGGTAGCATTTAGAATAAGGCACAGAAGTTCTAATAATAAGGAAATACCCTATAGTCAGTGACTGATTGTCCATTGATTAGATTCTGCTTGAGACTGCATTTGTTCATATCACCTATTTCTTTTTATTTTCAGGATCCACAATTGCAATCAAATCTCAGATATAAACAAATAATCACAGTCTACTTTATCTGAAAGGAGAGTTCAATTTACACCGAGGGGAGTCCTACTGTTTTCTCAAAGAGCAGAGAAGGGTAATTTTTCTTTGCCACACACATAAAGAACAGAATCGGAACCCTTCATATTTCTTCCTAATTGAGTGCAACAATATCTGTAGGGGGATGCTGGATCAAGTGTAAAGTGTAATACCCTGCATTTCAACTCCTGTAACCCCTCATTATATTCTACCTCATGCTTGTTCCTAAGGACACATTTCCAGGCTCAGGTATCTCCTGCTGTTAACATTACTCAAGGGTGGTCTCTTGGTATCTGACTGATCAGAGCCCAGCCTTGGAAAGTATAAGCTGCCTTGCCTTATCTAACATTAATACCTAAACCAAACACTCTATAAGCTATCATAAAAATCATATTCTTACAGGATTTGCCTTTCAGATTTTGGGATGCTTCAAATTGATCTAGACTAACATTAGTACAAAATAAAAATTAAAGGTGCTGACTGATTGCAAATGTTGCAGATCTTGCACTGGCTATAGTATAATTTTAATGCCTTTGCTTATGGGTAAAATAAAGAGTGCTTTAGGATGTGAACATTTTACTTAATTGATGCATTTTATTTTCCACATGTTCTGCAATAATCGTCAAAAACTGAGACTACTCTTTTGCTATGGGATTAATCATCATTAAACATTAAACCATAAGAACGTAAAGTAACCTGTCAAACATTAACAAGCTCTATAGTTTTAGCAGGCATTACCACAGAATCAGTGAGTAGGCTATCTTTAATGGCCACATGTCATCATAAATGTATTCAAATTTCTGGGCCTAATCTATGATTCATTTTACAAATGTATTAAATCCACTAAAGTAGCTTGCTCAGGATATTGACAGAAATTAGACAGCTGAAAAATGAGTTACGAATTAACTTTTTCCTTGAATGTGCTCAAATAAATATGAAGTTGTCATGCTCATAACATACATTAACTTTAGTATATAGCATTGTTAATCATGGAGCACTTCCAGGATTATTGATTGTGTGAGCCCTGTCCAAAGAAAGAAAGAAGGCAGAATGTCTTCTCTTTCATCTGCAGTTTTTCAGGTCATGCCCACATTCTGCGGGTGATCAGATATTTCAGTAGCATTTATAATACAGTCTACCAGAACACGTTATAAATGAGCTTTAAGGAAATTCTGTTACTTACCTACAGAGTACTGCTACATTTCCCAGGTTCCCAATCATCCTTTCCTGATCACACGCACTACGAGTCAAATTTTTACCAGGCTGAAAGCTCCATTTACAGCAAATACTGAAATCAGATATGACACATTCTTTCCAGGCCAAGAAAAAGGTATGTCAATTGCAATTTATTTGATGAAAATACTTTGGACAGTGTTTCCTTTAAAAATATGGAGTATGTGGTGGAAAATACAGAATTGTAGAAATGGAACAAAGTATTTGTAAATTTTATAAATAATCATAAGAAGAGTCCTAGAACCAAAGAAGCAGGAGCAGAGGCTACCAAGAGACAGCCACCATGTAAGACTAAATGCTAACAACGAATATGGAAAGAGCTGTCCACAGTATGCAAAGCAAGACATGAACTTAAAAACTCTGGAGAGTCAAAGGGCATGGATCAATGCACTGTACTAAGTACAATGCAATGTACTAAGAAAAATGGAAGTGTATTTTGCCTAGGCTGGTTTGCCTCTGGATCTGTTTATTTGCTTACAATAGTAATAAAATTTAACTGAAATCACCCACACATGCTTTGTGTTTAGTATTTAATCTCTGCTTCTGAAAACCTAACTCATATAAGAAAGAATTTAGAGTCAAGGGATTCATAACCTCCAGAGGGTATTGATAGAGAGTCTAGTAGCTGCTTCATGGGTTGTTGGCTCTCAGGCAAGTTGCCTCCTAGGATGCGCCTTCTGTTCCTGACAAAGGGCTGTAAACACAGGGAAATGTGATCTGAGAGCAATCACAGCAACCTCAAAAGTGTCTGCCAGGGGAGGACTTGGCTATGGTTCTCACAGGGTCCTAATAATCCAAGGTATTTTAACACATCACACTCAGGGAAGGAAACAAAAGACAAAGGCTTAGCATTATAATTCAGTAAGAACATATGACAGCCACAGAGATAAATAAAGTGGGTGTCCCTTTAAGTGTCATTAAATCAATTCTCTGCAAATCAGTTCTTACTAAAATTCCATTCATCTAGCCTTCTGTTCATCCTGCTCTGAGCAATAATCCTATTCTCGGTGACCTCAGGGATAATAATGCTTCCTTTCTTGCTCTGCACATCTCTTGATAGTAATGAGTTGCCCTGTGCATGTGCACTTTTAAACTCAGGGTTAATAAGTTAATCACTTGTTCATTAGAGACAATTGCATTTGTTGCTCTCACTTGATGTTGTAATACGGCATATTTCATAGAATCATAGAATAGTAAGGTTTTGAAAGGACTTTTAGATCATCTAGTTCCATTAGCAGGGACACTTCCCACTAAACCATGCCACCCAAGCCTCTATTCAACCTGGCCTTGAACACTGCCAGTGATGGAGCATTCACAACTTTAAATTTTATTTTCTGGGAGGTGGTAAAATTTCAGTTTGTTCAGAGGTTCTGAATCATGTCTATCACATATATGTTGCAGTTATGGTTCAAGACCATGGAAAAGGAACGAGAGATATTTGTTTCCCCAGATCCAGAAGCCTATCTGGTAAAGACTACTTTTATGGAAAACTGCATTGAGAGAAACAAGGGAAATGCAGGTCAATATTTTATTGGACAAGGCAAATTATCTCTGTGTACTGCTGGCTTACGGATGTGAGACATAAGCATTTACCTAGTAGGTCATATGCATGTTGAGAACACATAAATATTTAATATTGACAATTTTTTATGTTAAGTTTCCTGCCCTATGAATCCTGAAACTCAATATCTGTGCTAGTTTGTAATTGTGTCAATTGATTTTAAATATATAAGTTTTTTTCTATTTAACTTCCCTTTAAGAATGATAATTCTTTCATAGTCTCCAAGATTAAGATGTTAGCCTTAGAAACCTAACTCAGAAAACAAGTAATCATTAATGCAGTCTTTTTCCTCAGAAGGACCTGAGAAATTACAACAGTCAACCACTTCCGTTGTATGAAAGTTAGTCGCATTCCCTGTAAGCTAGTTTCTAGTAAATCACACAGCACACAGTAGTAATACTTGACTTTAGTAAAAATTATTTTTGCTGATGTCTTAGCTCAGTGCAGTTGGACACTGATTCGTCAATACAGAAACAGTTCTCACGTTCTCTAATCTTTGTTCTGAAAGACAAAAAACCATTCAGTGTACCTGGAACATAGATCAGGGTCATCCTTACTCAGAAGAGGCTTTCCTTCTCTCTATTGTCCTGTGTGATACAATCCAGAATTCAGTCCTTATTCATAACTATAAAGCGCTATAAACATACTTACAAATAATTAAATATTATTCATATATTTGCTGTTTAAGCAGTTTATATGTTAGTGAGCATATTTCTACAGAGTTAAAATACAGTCTTATTTTAAAGCTATCT
This sequence comes from Forpus xanthops, assembly GCA_032466535.1. Classification (NCBI taxonomy): domain Eukaryota; kingdom Metazoa; phylum Chordata; class Aves; order Psittaciformes; family Psittacidae; genus Forpus; species Forpus xanthops. Next base: position 4,257 of record JASSUY010016171.1, on the reverse strand, counting down.
ATATATTTCAATATGCATATGTAATATATGTAGGAAAAAGCCTAGAGTTCCTAGCCTTAAATTTTGCAAATCTGCTTAGTCTTTTAAAGGAAATATTAAGCAATTAGCCAGAGAAAATATTTGTCTTAAAATCCATAATGTTCCTCTGAGTCATTTAAAGAGCAAAGTGGTTTTTTTGTTTGTTTTTTTTTTTTTTTTTGTTTGGTTTGGGTTTTTTTTTTTTTTTTGTTTGTTTGTTTGGTTTTGTTTTTTGGTTTTTTTTTGTTTTTTTTTTAATTACAACAACATGCACCCACACATCTATAAAGTATATAAAAAAAAATATAGCATTTTGCTGTATTTCACTGATAAAAAGTGATTTCAAAATCCTAAGAAGAATATGAATAAATACTTCAGAGTTTTGGCACCTGCATTCCATCTGTTCATAGAATAGAAAACAACCTTAAAATTTAAGTCCAAATCTACAAAAACTATTAGTTTTGTCCTTGCACAATTTCTCTTTTTTACAGACCCTTGTAAGAGGGGTCATTAGGTCTAAAGGTCCATCTTTAAGGTTGTGCTTTTGTAAACTTTCCGATAAAAGGTTTTCCCTAGCGTGCAGCATGCAGTGCTTGTATTTCATTGCCACTGAAAATATCATAAAATTATAGATTCATCGAACAGATGGGTTGGAAAGGACCTTAAGAGCATCTAGTTCCAACACCCCTGCCAGGGGCAGGGACACCTCCCACTAAACCATGTCACCCAAGGCTATGTCCAACCTGGTCTTGAATACCGCCAGCGATGGAGCATTCACAACTTCCCTGGGAAACCCATTCCAGAGCCTCACCACCCTCACAGTAAATTTCTTCCTCAGATCCAATCTAAACTTCCCCAATTTAAGTTTGAACCCATTACCCCTTGTCCTATCAGTACAGTTCCTCATGAAGAGTCCCTCCCCAGCATCCCTATAGG
>JASSUY010016168.1:0-12402 GCA_032466535.1 Forpus xanthops | reverse complement strand
GAGGTCTCACAAGAGCAGAGTAGAGGGGCAGGATCACCTCCCTCGGCTTGCTGGTCACACTCCTTTTGATGCAGCCCCGGATACGGTTGGCTTTCTGGGCTGTGAGCGCACACTGAAGCCAGCTCATGTTCATTTTCTCATCAATCAACACCCCCAAGTCAGGGCTGCCCTGAATCTCATCTCTGCCCAATCTGTTGCTGTGCCTGGGATTGCTCCGACCCAGGTGTACGACCTTGCACTTGTCATGACTAAACTTCATGAGGTTGGCATCAGTGCAACCTCACAAGCATGTCAAGGTCCCTCTGGATGGCATTCCTTCCCTCCAGCGTTATCAACCGAGGCACGCAGCTTGGTGTCATCAGCAAACTTGCTGAGGGTGCACTCAATCCCACCGTCCATGTCACTACAAAGATGTTCAACAAGACCAGTCCCAAAACCGATCCCTGAGGGCCACCACTTGTTACTGGTCTCCAGCTGGACATTGAGCCATTGAGCACAACTCTTTATGTGTGGCCATCCAGCCAGTTCTTTGTCCACTGAGTGGTCCACCTATCAAATTGATGTCTCTCCAACTTAGAGACAAGGATGTCATGTGGAACAGTGTTGAATGCTTTGTGCAAGTCCAGGTAGATGACGTCAACTGTCCTACCCCTGTCCATCAGTTCCATAGCCCCATCATAGAAGGCCACCAAATTGGTCAGGCAGGATTTCCCCTTAGTCCAGTTATATTCAACGAACACACTTGGCATTTTTAAGATACAAATGAAATATACACCCTTACTTCATATCTAAAATGTATTTACATAAAATATTTCAATTTTCAGACATGAAACTACTTATAAGTAAACTTACATTATACAGGTCAGCAGCCAACTTTTCAATATATTGTTTAAGTTTATCAGCTGTTTTCAAGCCATCCTGGAAGAAACTATATTGAAAAAAACCTGTGATTTATCAGGAATACATACAATTCATAACACAAAGTAGACTGTCCTGGGAAAAAAAAAAAAAGAAAACAAACAGAAGCCAGTAAAAGTTATCCAGCTCCTCCATGCTCACAGACAAACCAACAAGAAACCCCCAACAAAACCAGCCTTCTAGTCATTTTAAACTACAATACCTTTCAGCAGTGGAGAGACACTACTGTGACTTTAATAAGCATCAAATTAGGGGGAATATAGTTTAAATAATTTTTATCCCTGCTAGTCAGCATGCCTCTCCCTTTGCAATTTCTAAAACCTTTTTCCTGTATTGAACTCAAGTTCTTGTAAGCTTGCCTCTGTGGTTCTGCTGATGACAAGGTTGTATCTTGACAAGGAATTTTAAAGAAATTACTGGCTGTCATAATGGTTTTCAATTTTACATAAACCCTAAAAACTAACAGATAGAATAAAGAAGTTATTTCTAAAATTACTTTTGAGATCTATGCCTCATGAGCTGAAATTAATCCTGTATGCAATATGTGAGGTTTTTCCTTGGCCCATTTCTCCATCACTCCCCTATCCCAGTCACTCACTTTCATACTCTACTGACTGACAACAGTAAGATGAAGGTGCAGAGACCTGGCAGATTACGATTATGACACAGAAATTCTTCATGCAACCAAAGAAAAGTCAAAACAAAAGGAAACAAACACTTATGTATAAAAGGAAATTGAAACTAAAGCTTGAAAGCCTTACACTTACTTGCATTGTGCATGGTAATACTTAATCAGGTTCTGCAGAAGGTCCACACCCTTTTTTGTCTTTATTTCATTAACCTTAATAAGATACTGTACAGACAGTGAAAAACATGTTGATAATTACTCCTCACAACCTTCAACAGTTTTTAATCAATAAAACATCATTTGCTCAATGAATTAACTATCTCTCCGCGTTTAAACTGTGTGCTGACTCATAGGCCACCAGTCCACCATAGTTTAACAGTATATTTGGCCATTCCCAAGAAAATCAAACTCTTCAAATACATGCAACACATTCAGGAAAAATTTTCATCTTTTACAATTGTCTTAATATGTCCATTTTTTAATGCAGCAATTACTGGCAGATTTTAAAAATGTAAATACTATGCAATAAAGTACTCACAACTAAAATGCAATCTAAAGAACTATTAATATAAAAAGCAGCTTTATAGAACTAATGTATCACTATCATTCATAACTTCAATAGAAATTTTAAAAGGCTTCAGAAAGCATGTTGAAAGAAAGAGATCAAAAATACTTCCTGAATGGCTCAACCATAAGCCTTAAAAAATAAGAAAGATTTCCATAGCATAGCTTCAGCACAACCTTCACATAATAATCTAATAAGAAAGGAATAAACCAAAAGTAAGCCAAGTTCTGTAGAGCTGCTAAATAATTATATTGCTGTACTGTGTGACCTTGAGATCACTGCCTCCCTCCACACCCATTAAACAACAAATTAGATTTCATCCCCTTTAAGTAAAAGGGCCCACAAGGTACTTTTAAGTTATGGTCTCATAATGAAAAGCTGGAACTTGCTTCTTACTTCACACATCTGTAGCTGGAATAGTCGCCTTTCCTTCTCCATTTCCTCTGCTATCTCAGCTCCTGTTATTTCAGTTCTTATCATCCCATGCTGTTTTGCATGTTCTCTTTTTTCCTTTTCAATTTTTGTACTGAAATTGTAATTAGAAAATATTTTAAAGGATTTCTTCTGCTAATGTGATCTTGTATAATTTAGAAAAAAAAAAAAAAATCAAGAAATATTACAGAAGCCATTCTTAAGATAAGTTCTCTATGATACCAAATCATATATATATATATATATATATATATATATATATGGAGTCATGAAGCTGCCCTTCCCTCCTTCAATTCTGTTCTTTGTGTGCTACTTGGTGGAGAGTTGGGGATAAAATTACAATCTCACTATGTGATGTGCCCTATAGCTTTCATTTTTGTACACTGCAGTGTGAAGCATATATATATAGAAACTACTGACTTGGCAGGAATACGGCAAAATAAATTTATCAAATGTATGTTTCATGCTCACAAGGTAGGAATTAAGAAAACCACTAAGGCTGCGCATGAAGTTTACCACCAGCGGTAAATGACATGACTTTCAGACATTACATTTTCAGAGAAAGCCAACACTGAAATTCTGGAACAGTGGAATGCAAATATGGAACTAAGAGAAAATCCTGAGACTTCAGTTAGAGCTTTGCACTGGGGCTACCCTTACGTATTTAGGATTAACAGGATTAATTTATTTGGTTGGAAACTAGGCCCAACTTACTTGGAGAAAAACAATGTTTGCACATAGAACAAAGCACTTTTCAGCACTGAGCCTCTGAATTTGACCTGGCATTTGGTCTGGAATGAATCCTGGGAAATGAGTTTCTCTGAGAAAATAAGGGTCATCTTCTTGGCCTCAGTGAAAGTAGGGAAAAAATAAAACAGCCACAAGACAACAGGCAGCTTTCTGTAAACTTTTCACATTCAGAATCAGGTATCCTTGATTTTACATATAGCAATTTGAGAGGCAGAAATAATTTCTTGTTTTAAACCAGTTTGCTGTCTATAATTAATAATACTTATGTTATAAATAATAATAACTAATTAATATTTTTGCCAAATACACAATATCTGTAAGTACTAAACTAAATAGGCATAAACCCACCAACTCTGCATGGAAGCCCAAACACTCAGCTGAGTACAGTGATGCAATTTTGCTACAGGAATCTCCTTTTAGCCTTAGATTACAAAAAAACTCATTCCCAGTGCAGCTGTTCACAAGGTTTTAGCATTGTAATGAATTTTGAAGGCAAGGGTTACTATAAGGAGGTAAGAAACATTTACTACACTGATAATAAATATTGAAGCACTTCTTAGTGGCCTTTTTCTTTCATAGCTTTTTTTCCCCCCTCCTGTTTATAGATACATGAAACAAAGCTAATGATAGGATTAAAAAGGGGAATAAATGAAAGGATACAAAATATGAATTAACTCCTGAGGGCTCTTGAATTCTGATAAAGCAACTGCCCATCAGTTCCTTGAGAGCATTCTGAACAATTCCATTAAGAGTTCTACAGTTATGATAGCACTGGATTCCAACCTTCTATTTTTATAGATCATCCTTTACCCAGAAAAGACTGGTATTACAGCAAGAAAATGTTTTTTAAAGCCACAGATATTTCAGAAGTCACACCAATTCCAGTAAAATTCTGGTCTCAAAATAATGTAGTTCTGCAATACAGGACAACACATAAATCTCGCTTTTTATTAAGGATATATTTTATGTATCTGGTTATGTATAAATGCCACCTGAAATCTCCACAATTCCTTTTACCATGTTCAGTATCAGTGCATTAAGTATGTTCTTTACTACTTCATAAAGCAGCTAAAATATTCTCTATTAGTGCAAAAGAGAGATCCACAGAGGAGATGCCTTGCTCATACTGACATTTATATCCACAGATACAGTGCACGGTTTGGGAAAAGAAAGGAATGAGGGTAGGGGAGAAAAATACTTACAATTTGGTTTCATAATCCTTCCAGGCTTTGTCAAAAGGTTTTTTGAGGTCCTTAGGAAACAAACATCACATAGAGCATTTTCAAAGTTTTGCCATTAAACTTATCAGATACTAAGTTATAAAAAGCAACAAAAATATACTGTTTTCTTTTAAAACTTTTCAGGCAGCATTTGAAAAAAATGCTATTTTTGAATCTTGCAAAGCACTGCCTTCCTGTGCATGCTAAGACATGAATCTACAACAAAATTCTAAAGCAGCATCAGAGTCCAGGTGATTTTTTATTTGCTCTTTGGTTTACATACATATGAATGGATGCCAATGTAAGAAATAATCTCCTGGATGAATGAAAAAAGTCACAAAGCAGCTGAACCTCAAAACATGTCCTTAAATTAAAAGTTAGTTTTCAACACTTACCCCTTTAACACCTTTTAAATCTCCTTTTAAGAGAGAATCCAAAGTGAAAATAACATTGTGGCTTAAACCCTGGAGCTAAAGAGAAAAACATTACACTATTATAATTCAAAAATTATTTATTGTGATCCTATCAAACTCCTGTCAACAACAAAGTTACAATTACCTCAAAATGTCTGAATTAGTAGTAAATTCTAGCCTGGGAAGAATTACTAAACATTCATAAACAGATAAGGAAGCATTATGATTAATCTTTATTATATAGGGTAAGAACTTAAAACTAGAATATAAGCAAAGTTCTGAAAGTACCTCAAGGTAATCTCCAGTCTTGAGGTAAACATTTGAACACTGCTTAATTATTTAGGAAGCAAATTAGGTTTTGGAACAAATGTTTCTTATAGCCTCCTGAGGAAAAAGAGAGGACCTGCTGTGTTACAGACAGACAACACGCAAGGCGCATGTTAATTCAGCCTCAAACAAAAGGAGCAAAAAGAGTCACCAGCTCTTCGATTATTCCCAGCTAGTCGTAAAGACTGTTCCTTTCTCTGCCCACTGTGGAAATCTGGTATCTCCTTAAACACGACAGAGTTTAAGTTTCACTCCATGTAGTCCACGCCTGTTTGATTACACATCTCTGGATATGTTCTGCTTGCTTGCCATTGCTAACCTGAGTTTAGGAAACCCCACTGCTGTGATCCTGTCTGAGCACAATGGGGCGCATGGCTCTCAAAGGGTCATGATCACAGCAAAGATATGTCTATCAGTACTGTCTCAGTCTAGTGAGACTTCTGTTGCCACTCCTACTCCATCTCTCCGTTTCTCCCCAAAAATACTCAATGAATCCTCCCGTTCCTTGCTAAAGAAGGACAGGGAGAACAATAGCAAGGCTGCAAAATAGCACGTCCTCTGCTTGGAAACCAAAGAAGTAGGAAAGTGTTACAATAGCATTTCTAATTCACCATATGTATGGCTAGCTCCCCTCTCTTATAATGTCTTCTGAGCATATTTCAGTATGCAAAACTGATTTTTAAGTGACTTTTGTGAAACAGACGATTCACACAGATGACAGTATCTAAACAACCACTCAAACAGGCTCTTCAGGTGTAACGTTCCAGTCACAGACTCCACGTATATCCAAAAGACATGTACGAAAAATTCAGTATTCCATTTTCAAGTGACCTTAAGCAATTTTAAATGTATGCACATAAAATTTTCTCATTAATTGCATTAATTAATGCTCAAATATTGATCTGGAAAAGTAATTTGATCACTTTTAGTGATTAAAACCCCCAAAGATCTTTTTTCTCTGCCCACCATCATTGAGGAGTTTGCAGCAGATAGTCTAAGCTTTGATTCCATTTGAAAAGCCAGACTCTGTTTTTCTTTCTACTGGGTTTAACCATTTGCACATGACCCCCACACAATATTATTTCACGATGGAAATAAAAGGAGCCAGGGAATTTTAGAGGATTATTCCCTTCTGCAATTTGCCCTCTGTTGGGTTTTTATCACAATCCATCACAACCAACAACTCCATTGCAATGCCAGTTTTGTCAGAGAAGGAAAAGAATTACGAACATTAAGCCTACAAGTCAGTAAGCTTTCTACTTTAGCAATACACAGATTGAAGAATAGCTATTGTTTTCATTCTCAATCATTCTAATCAGTTTCCACTTAAGCTAAACGGAAGTTCATCTCTCAAATGTGAATTTTGAAAAACAATAGTCAAAAGGCATGAACAGTACATTACTCCAGCTTTTTTCATTTTACCAAGTGTATCCATTAAGAATAACCGATTCAAGACATTAATACTTGGCTTGAAATTACTGAACAATAGCCAGCTAGTCAGAATAAAAATCCCATCTAAATAGTAGTATCTTACACCAATATGGCAAGATTTTGGAATTGTTTATTACATTGTTGAAGACTTCATAAAACAGTAGCTGAAATGAATTGGAAACATGTCTGATAAAGCAAAACAGTCTCATATCTGGGGCAAAATATGGGAAAAGCCTTTAACAGATGGAAACACATATGATAATTTGGCAAGGAGGGATGTGAACAGAAGATAATTGGTGCACAAAGATTAGCTGAGGATATTTAGAGAACAGGGAGGTGGGAAAAGCATGCCTTAAGCACTTGGAAAAAGCCAAGCGCCATGCAGAATTTCAGAAGAAAACAACTCATCTGCAAGCGCTGCCAATGTTCTTCCCAAACCTCATCTAGATCAATTTAAAGATATTGACACAGCCATTTTCACATATGCAATATTGAAACAGCTTTTTAATGTACTATTGTAGAGAATTACTGCAGAAAAAATGAAACATGGAACAGGAAAAGAGATGGGACACTCTGACAATGGTGAAAACCTGGACCAGTGTTGACTATGGAAAAAAACAAGTATGAAAGTCCTCACCAGGTTCTTCAGCAGCGTTGATAATTCTTTAGTAAGAGTGGAAAACTTTACAAAAGCTGTGCCAAGATCTGGATTATCCCGACTTAAAAAATTACTTCCAAATTTATCTAGAACTTGTGCATAGTTTTCTTCATTTTGGACATGATCTGAAAAGAAGAAAAAGTCAAAAATTATTATTTTAATATTGAAAAGAATTTACAAGTAGGCAAGTATATGCTTCTTTTTCAATCAGCAACTTGAATGTGTACTACATCAAGGATAAAAGCTCTGTAGTTATCAATAAAGTAATAAGATCAAGCAAATGTCAATCAAACTAAGTACGTCTGCTCATTTTGTGAGCAACACAGGAATTTATAACTGTCTACTGTAATGCAAACTACTTTAAATTGTAATGTAGACACTTACAGAACAGAAAAAGTCAATAGTATCAGATATAAAAGGAGACCAAGTCTGAATCTGACTGCAAGTTTAAAGAAGAAACATGTCTGAAAGACAAATATTTCCTTTTCAAGTGCTTTGTAAACCAGAGCTACCACACAGGATACAATGTATTGTGGTCCATCGCCAAAGACTCGCTTCAACGTATTTAATGGCAAACTGCATGCACAGAGAGGTCAGAACAAGATGATGAAATCTGAGTCAGAGAAAGGAAGAAAAATCCTTAACTCAAGGATGAAGGAAGTTCTCAATTAGAAACCACTGTGCCCAAAATGCTTTTCCTGCTTCTATTAATTTCCTTTCTGGCATCTGTTTGCATATTTTCTCTTACTTCAGCTTAGTATCTTTAAATAGAAAGTTTGCCACTGGAGCCCCTGGGGACACACCTCCATCTCTTAGCAGAATATTGGTGGTATTAATTAAATTAACATTTCACTTTAATGAGTTTCCTAGTCCAACTATGATTTTTTTTTCCTGCCAGCCACAAATACAAAACCACAGAGCTACTGAACTAGATGAATAGTTGCCAACAGGTACCACGTTTTTACCACAAACCCACAAGTTATATATTCTTCAACCTGTCATACTGCCTGAGAACATCTGAATTACAAGGAATGGGGGAAAGAAAACTGAGGACGTAAGTTTCAAACAAGGTTTGTGGGTAATGTCCCACAATACATGAATCTACTTTGACATTAAAAGTGTGATTGTTTAACTCTAGATCACCTCTTGGCTAAGGTATTATGGGTACTCAAAACAACAGTGCACTAAAGCTCCAACAAAAACTAATGAAAATCTATACAATGACAAAAAATATCTGCAATATTTATTTATCCAAAACAAAGCCCAAACCCCACATATCTGACAAGTTCCATTCTAAAAAGACATTAACACTGAAGCTTTCAAAATGCCAAATATTTAATCATATGTTAATATGGAATTGTAATTCAAGCTGTATGTTTTTAAATGAAACTGTTCAAAAACCATACTGTTTTAATCCAGTGGCTTAGCATTAAATCCAAGGAAATCACTATATATAATAATAAAATCTGCATTTTCTTTTTACGTAAAAGCTGTTGCATAAATATACACAGAAGACTTTATTTAAGAAGGAGCTTTGGCTTATACAGTCCTGAGATAATAAAGCTCAAATGTTCTCAACAGTGCTGGAAGAATGGAATGAGGTTGGGAAGAAGTCTACTAGATCATGAAATCCCTATTCTTGCCTGTGAAGACCTTCTAACCCCACAGTGACTCTCAGCATTTTGATTTTAAGCACTGTGTTGCTTCATAGAGTATTTTCAAAAGTGATTTTGTAGACTGAAAAAGAGCTGAAGACAAGGACTGCCTCCTTTATCTGGGGAAAGGCAAAAAAATTCCCCATCAGAAAGTGGAAGCAGGAAGCGGATCATTGTCCTGGAACAATATATAGGAAATTCTCATGAATCCCACATTGCAAATCACCTAAATCTAGGCATGAGGCTTTGATTATGACGTAAAAGAAATATTCTGTAATTTCCACAAACACAACATTCAAGAATTGTGCAAGAATAATAGACTTCCATTATTTACAGAGCTACCAGTGAAAATTTTGCCAAAGGAGAGCAAAAATCTTCTGTTGAAGAGGTAAGGTTGTTCCCTACTTGACCTTAAAAGCAGACAGATGAAAAAATAAATCATCAATGTAGCCTGTTCTAAAATTCAACATATGTAAGCCCACATGCTTAGACCAAAGAATATGCTTTAATCTCCCTGTAAAGTGCTTCATGCAAACACAGAAACAACTTCCTAGTGTCCCAATAGAATTCCCTTTGAAAAGAGAAAGCTATAACATACATGTTTATTTCCTTAGATACAAGTACTGTAGGAAGGACTATAATAATGCTAGAGAGGGAGGCATGATACTGACAGCAGTACATACAAAAGACAACGTTTGTCTTCTACAACCAGTTAATGTCTTCTCAATAGCATAAACAAAGCTCAGTGTTATGATGAAAACAAAACAGCTTCCCCAGAGAGACATCCCCCTCCTTCAGCAGCTCCCTGAGAGGTGCCAGGACCAGGGAAAATTAACGGTGGTTTCTACACCTATCCCCTTAAAAAGGAATATAGGCAGGGACAGGGGCCTTGCTAATTATTCCTTACCCAAGAGGATCTGGCAGGGCATCCAGTACATGAGCCCACGGTTAGGACCTCATTACAGAACAGCAGTTGTAGCATAAAGCCACATACTGGACCAGATACAGCAGCAGTATTTTCTGAACTGAAAGATAATAGAATCACATAATGGTGTGAGTTGGAAGGGACCTTGAAGCTCCTCCAGTTCCAACCCCCTGCCACAGGCAGAGACACCTTCCACTAGTGTAGGTTGCTCAAAGCCCCATCCAGCCTGGTGCTGAACACTACCAGGGATGGAGCAGGCTCAGCTTCTCAGTGCAACCTCTTCTAGGGCCTCATCACTCCCATAGTGAGGAATTTCTTCCTTACATATGCATCTTCTCCATAATCCACACCATCACCTTGGGGAAACACCCAGCACAGGATTTACCTTTGAGAAAACCCTGGTAGGGTGGCAGGGCACAACAATCTTGTGGCATCCCATAGTTCCGTACTATAACCTGTCTATTGAGGATTACATGTTAAGACGATAACACAAATACGTCTGAAGATGCAAATCCAAGCGAGTGAAGAAGAACAGCAGCCTTCACAGCTCACAGCAGTCTGTTGCTGCACATCAGTACTCACCAGGGAAGCAGGGAGCACGCTTACTCTGAACACTGTGCATCCAAGGCTTAAAGACTCCCAGGGCTGAATCACACCTTGTTCTGCTGTCTCAGGCAGTCAGTTGAAGCTGCCTATGCTTAATGTCAAAGTTTGATAAAAACTTTTCCCAGGACACAGACAGAAGACTCAAACAGGATTCCCAAGGCATACAAAGAATTTGAATTCTTTACTGAAATCCATAACATTCATTAAGTGCTATATTCCCCGTTAAAAATACCAGAATTTAGAATATGTTTCTGAACCTAGTGAAATTCATGTCTAATTGTGCATATTGAGTAAGGAAACAGAAGAACAAATACTGTGAAGAGAGGCTAAAGAACAGCCTTTATATATAGTGAAGCTAGAAAACGAACCACTAAAATTTAAGCCTTAAAGTCTCCTTTACCTAAGAGTTTTGTTCATATGTTACTCTGCAAACACTAAATAATACTGATAATAAAATTATTCAGAATCCTGATCAGCTTGAAGCTATTTTTATGCTACACTTCATAAAATGGCTTTATTCCAAGGGTAGCTGGAGGAAAAATAACCAAGGTCAGAGTCAAGCTGCATTTATGAATGAAAAAAGACTCAGATTTTAGAAAAAGCAAGCAAGCTGGCAAGGTTAAAAAGATGGCAAAAGAAGTTTGCATCCTTTCTCATTTTATCCTTCTCCAAAGGTGAAATGTAATGAAAAAGTGATAGAAAAGCAAAAGCATATTTGAGCACCATATTCTTATCCGGCCTTGACAAAAATTATGTCTTTTGGACTGACATTGCTGAAGGGAAGAGTAATAAAGCCCTCTTTCAAAGATTTGCAGTACAAGGAGCGTCTCAGCAAGTCTGAAAGGTTTTCAGACCATCACGATGGAAAAGCAGAGATAACCAGACCAGAAAGGTAAATGACTTCTTTTTCTGCCTGTGTTCATTGCTGACACACTTGGGAAGTTCTCATGAAGAACTTTCTTTCAACTGTGCTTCAGAGGACTTATACCAAATCCAAGTGCTAAGAGTAGAAATCATAAAAGCTGACAAAATGAGTAATGGCAAGCCACTTAGACCCACACACAGAAGAATAAAACAGGCAAACTATATCATTGTAAACTATCTTATTTATAACAGCCTCTATACTACAGGGAGAATGACAAGCAAATACAATGGATAGTTTTCTCTGGAGTTCTCATTAAATAATGAGAATTCAAGTACACACCAGCAGAGCAGCAATGCTTAAATATTCCTCAGGCAACCTGTAGAAACTACAGTGCAGAACAGCATTGGTAGAAATGCAGATAAATACAAAATGCTGAACAACAAACACAGGTTTCATAAAAATAAATATTTACTTAAAAAAACAACTACCACCCTCCGCGGATCACAAAACACATGGGGGCAAGAAATCAACATCAAATGATCTGTTTGGATTTCTGAGAAGGTCTGTCCCTCACCAAAACAGTAAAAGAATTCAGCTAACTAAGAGGGATAAGCCTCACACAGAGGAAAGGGGCCAAAAAGATATCGTGGGGGACAGGGAAGAATAAATAATGTCCCACACAACATCCTTGTCTTTAAATTGAAGAGACATAAATTTGACAGGTGGACCACTCCGTGGATAAAAAACTGTCTGGATGGTCACATGCAAAGAGTTGTGCTCAATGGCTCAATGTCCAGCTGGAGACCAGTAACAAGTGGTGGCCCTCAGGGATCGGTGTTGGGACCGGTCTTGTTCAACATCTTTGTCATTGACATGGACAGTGGGATTGAGTGCACACTCAGCAAGTTTGCTGATGACACCAAGCTGTGTGCCTCGGTTGATACATTGGAGGGAAGGAATGCCATCCAGAGGGACCTTGACACGCTTGTGAGGTGGGCTGATGCCAACC
>JASSUY010016164.1:0-30888 GCA_032466535.1 Forpus xanthops | reverse complement strand
CCGCTCCCGCGGCTGCCCCCGCCGGACTTTGCCCGCGCCTCCCATAGCTGGATGTGTCCCGCGGCGGGGGCTAACTGCACTTTATATACGTACACACTCCCCTTACATTGACATATTGGATATTTAAATGCAAGCCACACCTCACTGGCATCCCCTTCGGCTATTGCTGGTTTTTTTTCCCCTTCTTCACAGATCCATTTGCCTTTTTTTTTTTTTTTTTCCTTTTTTTTTTTTCCTTGTTTTTTTCTTTTTTTTTTTTCTTTTGGGAAGATTAAAAATCCCACCCGGCTTCACTCCCTCTTTTATTATTAAAAAAATGGCAGGAAAAAGCTACACATGGCAGTGAGGCAGAACAGCTCTTGGCAGGTCCCCGCGAAGCCGCCGATGAAATCACGGAGCCCCCGCCCGCTCCCGGCCCCGCACCGCCGGCAGCCCCCCGGCCTCTCCCGCATCTCCCCACCGGGGACACCCTCGCAGTCCCCTAGCCACGGAGCGGGGCGGGTCTGCCCCTGTGTGTGTCCCCTCAAACGGGCACGGTGGAAACAACGGCACGTGAGGAGCGGGCTCGGGACGCGTGTTTAGAGGAACGTGTAAAGCCGCAAGCGGTCTGTCTGGAAAGCGGTCCCGAGGGCTCTGCGCCGCCTTTACAGGCGGCGGGGCGGGAGGGAGAGCGGCGTGGCCCGCGGGCTCCCTCCCCTCTTTCCCCATGCTGGAAACAGGTGTTTCCGCGCTCTTCCCGGCCCGCCGACACCGTATCTGTACCGGCAGCTGCCGGCCGCGCTGCAGACGGAGTCAGGCTCCAGGAGACGGGCGGGGGGCGGCACACAAACACGGACGGGACCGGGAGGGACCGGAGGCACCGGACCCCCCCGTCTCAGTCCCGCCGCGCCCCGTCGGGGCCGCCCTGCCCGCCAGGCGGCGCTGCTGCTCGCGGCACGGCCCCGCTCCGGTGCGGGGCGCCGGGCTCGCTCTGTGCCGCCGGCGGGGAGCTGCGGAGGGCCCGGTAAGCTGCGGAGTCGGGCTGGGATTTCGTGTCTCTAAAGTATCGTGGTGCCCCGGCAAGGGTGAGAGGAGTCAAGGATAAACACCCAAGCCGCCAGACCGCTCTGCTGCTGGAGATGCCCGGGGCAAGAGCAGCTCCTCGGGGGAGCATCAGCTTCCGGAGCTGAGATGTCGGTTGTGCCGCCTTCAGCGGGTCTTCTCAGCCGTGTATGCCCATAGTGGGTCTCTTCCACCAGTGATAGACCCTCAGTGGATTTCTCCCCCCAGTTGGTGCACCATGATGGGTATTCCCTCAGTGTGTCTGTCCCCTCCCTAAGTATCTTCCTTCAGCAGTATTCACCTCAGCAGGTCTCCCCATGGCAACTCTACCCCATGGTAGGTGCCTCTTCGGTGGGTCTGTTCCCTCAGCAGGTATTTTCCTTCAGCAGGTCTGCCCTCAGCGCGTCTCTCCCCTCAGCAGCTCAGCACCATGGCGGGTTTCCCCTCAGCAGCTCAGCACCATGGCGGGTTTCCCCTCAGCAGGTCTCTCCCCTCAGCAGCTCAGCACCATGGCAGGCTTCCCCTCAGCAGGTCTCTCCCCTCAGACTCTCTACCCCACAGTGTGTGTCTCACCCCACAGCAAGGTACTTCTCCTCACATCGACCCCAGAGAGAGGTTAAAATGGCCGTGGCATGCAGGCTCCTCTCTCACAGGCCTGACAGTGCTCTGTTGCAAAGGTACGACGGAAATGGCGATGTTACACTGTTGAACATCACACGTGTGTCTGCAGTGGGTGAGGAATCTGTTTTTGAAACGGGGGGGTGGGGGTGATTTTTCCTGTCGGAGCTGTGGCTGTAAAAAGGGTGTATTTGAGGCAGACCTTGACACATGAAGCCTAAACCTGTGGGTTTTATAGGAATACAGTCTGCTCCAGAGGCAGTAAAATCTACAGCAGTGTGTTTGTTGACTGTTTATTATGTATGGTTACATGGAGATACTGCTGCCTGAGGAGTTCAGGCATCCCCCTGCAGAGATTATGTTTTGATTCTTCTAGTATCCATATGAAGACTTGGGTGTGATGCGGTAACTGAGGGAAATAAGCTATGCCTTGGTGGAGATGTTAGAGGTTCAGGATAGATAGAGGGCAGGGATAAAGTGATGGAGCACCCCAAACCCAGAATTACTGTTAAAGACATAACCCTGTAAATGCTGTCAGTTTAACACATGAAATTCATACAGTGTAAATGATCCCACTACAATCAGATAAGCTCTTCTGTAAAGCCTGGTTTTGCTGAAGTAAGTGTGGATTTTGATTTTGGATTCATAGCGGCCATCTTATTTCTGAATATGATCCCAGGTGTATTAAGAAGGGAGAGGAAAAAAAGAGCTTCCTCATCAGAGAACTAACTCTACGGAGGCTCCTGCACTGACTTCAGTAGCCTCTGGATCTGTTACAATATCCTTAAGCCCAGTCCTTACAAGCACTTAGACAGACACTTAGGACACTGAAAGAGGTAACAGTTCAATTGCATTACAGTAAAATCCAAGGTAAAGTAAAAAAAAACACAAACCTACATGTTTAGGTAATGTATAACAACAGCAGTGCAATCCCACAACCAAGCTGACATTCCTCACTTAACTCTTATGATTATGGTCACCTTCTGAAGTGTCCGCAGTATGTTTTATTGAGAGGTTGTCCAGGCTGGTACAGCATGTTCTGTTTAGGCACAACAGGATGCAGAAAAGGTACCTTTCTCTCTGTTCTTCTGTCATTAATTTCCTAGTTTATTTATGCTTTTGCTAAGCTGAGGAAAAACCAGATTTGTATCCTGTGTTGTATGAAGAGAAAAAGGTATGTATTTGAAATACTGAAGGCTATCATGTTCAGTGATTTTTTTTTTTCATGAATTGCGTAGAAAATAGATCTGTACTTGGTTATTTCTTAAAAGAGGACAGAAACTTGCATGCAGTTTGTGTCACAGAACATAACATGTTACCGAATTAACTTTCTGCCCTGCTTTGTTTCATTTAGTTCCCCCAGGTTTATTTTTTTGATGGCACCTTTTATTGTCTGCCTTGGGAACTGAAATGGTCACTGCCAAACTGCTCTACCTTTCTATTCACAGAAGAATCCACAGTGATATTAATATCCAGTTTGCTAAAATGGACCTTGCAGTCCTCTTCTCATACACTGTAGAAACATGTGTTTAACAAAGTAGTAAAAATATTAATGTCATTTGTTTGCAAAATGATTGCTATTCATGGAGAGCAGCCACATTTGATACCTGATTATAAAATCAAAAGGAGAGCAGGGCTGGGGTCAAAGTGGTAAATTAATTAGAAAAGAGCAAGATAAATAAATGCAATGAGCAGATCTGGATACTGCATGTCCTCTCCTTGGGGGAATCCCATTTGGTAAAGAAGAGATCAAGACAGCTGAAAAATATTTGAAGTAGCAATGACCATGAATGAAAAATCAGATGTGAAGAATATCTGAGGATAAAGGAGCTTTAATAAATAATACTTCTGCTTCCTTAGCACTTCCCACCTCGGGATCTCAAAACAATTTATGTGCAGTAATGAATTAAGACTTGCAACCAAGGTCACTGCTGTGCATCTCCTTTTTCCCAGGCAGTTTCTTTATCCACTAGGAGATATTGTTCAAAGGATATTGATGGCATTCTGTGTTTGTTTGGGATTTCGGATGCAGAGCAGCCCTGCTGGAGCAGAGTAGCACTGACCAAGTTTCTGTATATCCAGAAACTAGACACGTGCACCGTGACTGTGCAGGGAGCCCTTCTGCCTTTTGTTGTGTGGCAACCATCTGTGCTGCACATGCGAGGAATGTCTGAGGTTTCCCTGCAGATAAATAGGGCAACCTTCTTTGTGAGGGGGTGAATAAACACATTTTCTTAAGGGGAGCAGAGGATGGTTTATTGGTTTTCACCTTTGATTGTTTTTACTTAAGCTACTATTATTATTATGTTTTGTAGTACCAGTGCCAGGCCCTAGACCCTGTTTGTGCTGGATACTGCATTAAGATGTGCGTCACAAACCAGAGTCCTTGACCTGAGGAATCTCACTGCTGTCTTGTGGGAGGATTTCTGACAGAAGGCAACATGAATAAGACAACAGGATTTCAATCAATTTCTAGAAGTATGTGTATATTTCTGTGGCAAGTTTAGAAGTGGTGGCAGAATGAAAGTAAAGGTCTGAGGAAAAACCTTCAGACCTCCCTACCTAGATCTTGGGATCAGGTCTCTAAATAAATGCGGTGATTTACAAAAGAGGAAGTACCCACCTTTTCCAGTTATTGTTTATTTTGGTGTCAAACATGAACCTGCTGGTTTTAGTAATCCCAGTATGATTGATAAGTAGGAAGCAGAATCATTTTGGCTCACCTCTGATTCAAAAGATCCCCCATTTGGAGAGAATTGCTGTAACTAAGATCTGTATCCCTTAGGAGAGCAAGTTATGAGCAAGCACCTCCAAACAAACATCAGAGCTTTGTTGACCTTCACAAATGCAGTTTTGCCTTGGTTCTTTCTCATTTGAAAATTTCAGGTACTTACTTTCCCTGAAAAATTACACCTTTCTTGGCACAGGTTTGAGTAAAATGATGAAATCTTGTCACTGACATATTTTGTTGACCATGTTTTGAGAAGCAGTTAAGAAAAGTGTAGTAAGTAATCTGTTAGAACAGAGTTGTCACCTGATTCATAGGGTCATAGCTGCTAAGGGGTGGTGGGGTGTTGAATTAGCAGCGAGTCACTTCCTTCTCTGTTTTCACTGATGGAGAAGAAAAAGATAAGGAGGCTGTTCAAGTTGCAAAGCATTCTCAGGTTGCTGGGGCCTGTAAGAAATAAGATCATAACCACCATTTTACTCTGTTGAAGGCTTTCCATGGCTTCAATTTCTGTCTTAGGCCTAGACCATGACTTGAATGTTTACTCTGTGTTTTAAAGCACCTGCCTGGCATGGCAATATTCAACAAGCTTGATAGGCAGTTTCTTCAGTAGTTCTCCAGAGCTGTTTAAGCTCAGAAGCTCTCAGTCACCAGGATGTAAGTCACTGTGGGGCTTACAGCTGAAATATACTAGATAGAGTAGCTTTATCTGCTGTAGAAGTTCTTTCTACTGGATTTGTCTCTTTTGCTGTATTTAGGTAATGAAAAGGAGGATAAAATATAACTTTTCTCTGGAAAGGACAGACTCAGAACATACTTAAGAAAACAAAAAAGCCAGTTCTGCTGCTAGTCAAATAAAAAAATGCTGTAATTTCTTGTTACTCTTCTAAGTGTGCACCCTATAGCAGCCTTCTACAGAATTATCCGTGACCGTATAAGGGTAGATGTTTACATCTGCATCACTTAGTAATGGCCAAATATCAAAGAGTCGCAGCAAAGGTCTGTCTGGCCCCATATCCTGCTCTTGATAATGGCTAATAACTTGTGTATGGAAAACAGGACGAGTAGAGAGTGATACTTCCTTTAGTAAACTGTCCCAGCTTCCAGTGGTTTCTGGTTTAGAGACCTTCCTGAGCTGGAGCCTGCAGCTGTATCATTGTTTTTGGTATTTCTTGATGGACCTTTTTCCATAAAATTGTCTAATGGTTTTTTTGAAACCCACTTGTATTTTTGGCTGCCATAACATCCCGTGGCAGTGAGTTCCACAACATCATTAGGTATTGTGTGAAAACGAACTTCCTTTGTTTGCTTTGAACCTGCTTGCTGCCTGCCAGTTTGAGTTGGTGCCCTATTTTTTTGTGCTAAGACTACTTTAAAATAATCATTGCTGTTTACCTTTTACAGCTTCTCTAGAACTTGGTTGTTGTTATCCTTGTTTTCCAGGTTGAAAGGCTTCAGCTTGCTTGAGTTTTCCCTGTGCAAAGGCTTTCTAATATTTCTTGTCCTGCTTTCGTTCACCATTGTTCTTGCTCTTTCTTTAGCTTTGTATTTCCATGATTACTGGAGCTGTGCTCAGTGTTGAAGAGATGAGCATATTATGGATTTATACAGAGGAATAATGACATTTTCTGCTTTGTTCTCATTCTTCTAAAAATTCCTAACTAGATAGTTTTTCCCAACTGCTGACACTTTGCTAATCTCAGAGAACTATCCACTTCTCCAGGTTTTCTTTCATGACCGGAAACAGCTGATTTAAAGCACAGTGAGAATGGCTTTTCCCCCACACATTATTTTTCAATTATGAGCTTGGATTTATATTTAATATTTTGATATCCACTCAATGAATAAATCTTAGGTTTCATTTTGGGGAGTGTCTTAGTATCATCAGCCACCTACCCCACAGCATTTGCAGATCTTTTATGGAATATGAAACAGCAGTAGTCACATCACAGAGCCTAGTCTGAGCCCTCTGGGGAGTGCCCCATCACTGACACTGAGCATTTCTGTCTCTTGGTTATGATCTTTTCACCAGTTATGTCTGCTACTTATTCTGTCTTTCATTTTTCTTGCAGTAAGGCTCAGTTATGAGTGGGACTTCATACCATAGTTAATAAGTCTGGCAATTTCCCGTGTGGTATATGTGGGGATTATCAATTAATCCTCATATCATTTTGCTGTTTTCATCTGTGCTGGTGCCTTAAATTCATTCTCCTTGTAAGAAGGCTGTAGGTTTCTGTGTTAAATGTAGATACAAAGTTTCATTGAGCTTTTGCGCTATTGCCTTGTCACCTGGGAGCTTTTTTAAATACCTCACTCAACTCTTCGTACTGTGAACTGTTCAGACTGAGGCACAGATTTACACAGTGCAGCAGAGGTCTGCATTTCCCTGTGGTCAAGTTGCTTGGTGATTTTCGGCCCAGTAGCTGAACTTCTCTGTTTCTCTCCTTAAGGGCAATGACACTGGTTCTCTCACTGGAGAACCAAACATGGAAGGTATTACTGTGTGGGGTGGAGTTAGTAAGTCTGAGCTCAAAGTTCTTCTAGAATAAGTGAGTGATTAGATGGAACATCCTGAAATAAAGAACAGAGGGCCAGAGAAGGCAAAAAAAAAAAAAAAATAAACCCCCCTTTCCTAATGATGTCAAAGACTGAAGCTCTGACATTTTTGATGATTGATGCTTTTTAATTTAACAGTTCACATTAGTAGTGTTCCTTCAGTTCATTATACAGTACTGGTTAATTTGTGTAGTATCATTAATGAGACACATACAGTTCAAACATTCAAAATGTAAATAACTTGATTTGCTAATTATTCTATGCTTATTCTTTTCTGTGTATAAATTCTGTTCACCCTACTAGGTTTGGTTTTTTTTCTCTAATGAATTAGTAATTAAAATACACCATTATTCTCCTGAGATTAAAAAAGCATCCAGATACTTCGCAAACTTCATTAGAGAAATGTTAACTGTATGAGAATTACATGATCAAGCAACCAGCTGCCCTAAAAGTGATGTTGCTTCATCACTGTATCTCTGTAGAGAGAGGAACTAGCTGGTTATGAAAACCACTGTAAAGGCCTTTTTACAAGTTATGCAAGTGGCCGAAGGATAGGGAGGACGTATTTTAGAGAGCACTGTCTTGCTTGCATCTGATTAACACTCACTGAACAACCTCCTTCAGGATGAGATATGTTTCTTTTCAGGATAGCTACTTGAGTTTTATAGCGTGAATTTCATTAAAATCTGTCATGAGGAATCAAGAGTTAACAGAATCCAGTTTCTATAGCATTATCCTTCACAAGCACAGTATAGAGTAATTGCAGTTCATGTGGATAGAGTTTCATGTGAGATCTCAAGATGTTTATTTTACAGCATCCTTTGCTGTGTTTGTATAGTGTTGCCGTTGCCTTGCTCCATATGGGAAGGAACATGTAGGAATGCAAAATGCAGGTGGTTTGCTCAAGGACATGAAAATCTGCCTTCAGTGCCTTACTAGCACTTGTGTTGGCTGTGCCATGTAGTCACCTGGATTGTGTTGCATTCCTTTTGTGAGCTGCTAGCATTCCTTAATACCATGTCTTGCAATGAGGTTACCCTAAGGACGTGTAGTGCCCTGAGCAACAAGCTGCAAAGCCTTTTTGTCCAGGGATCCTATAAGTGAAAGACAGCTGCATCTTCTGCATCTTGTGGATGTTTGTACTGAGGAAAGATGAGCCTTACTTTGTTAGTTTGTTTTTGTTGGTTTTTTGTTTCTTTTTTTTTTTTTTTGTTTTGTTTTGTTTTGTTTTTTTCCTCAGTTAATTGTGATAGGATTTATCTGTCCTAAGTATGGGAGATGGGGAAGGCTGAAAGGTCTGCATGTTTAGTGAGAAGTGGTTCCAACTTCAAAGTCAAAGCCTTGTTTTGGTATTGGAAGCTGGTAGTTCTGGTCCTGGCTGGTGTAGCTCTGTCTGAAGCATCACCAGTCTCAGTATTTTGCCCATGGATGGGAAGCAGAATTCAAGTGGCCACTAAGAGCCGGTGTTGACAGTAGCAAGGACAGAAATGCAGAGCTGAGCATGGCTGAGACCTCAAAGTCTGGGTTCTCAAACCTCTGCTTTAATAACACAGGATATTTATGGCCTTGATAAAATTAGAGAAGAAAGATGAAGAGCATCTTGTGCAGTAGCCTAAAAATGTTGGAGAATCCTGTTGCTGAGGTTTTCTGAAAGATGAGAAACTTCTCAGATATCTCCCTCTGCAATAAGTGGTATCAAAACATGAGTGTTAAAATATTCTTGTCAGAAAATGGGAAGTCCATCTCAATGTATCAGTTCATTGCTTTGGAGATCTTGCTGGTGCTGGTTTAATGTAGCACTGGAATCTGGTTCTTTTGTCAGAGGAAACGGAATCAAACACTAAACTGAAAATAAAGCAACATTTCTGCAGCTGTTTTTTTTGGTAAGCAAATCTGAAACCTTAAATCCAGGGTAAGAACACAGTGGCTACCAACTAGAATAACTCAGATTAGGCTTGATAGAAGGAAATGATAGGTCTCAAGTATATGCTACCTCACAGGAAGATTGTAATGAAATCCAGCCAGCTTCAAGAGAAAAACAAAACTTACTGATTTTCTTCAGAGAAAAAGAACAGATGTATGGAGTCTTCTGTTCACGCACTGCAATGTGCAGTGCTGACTTAGAAGCAGATAATGGCTTTGCCTTCCTTTCTTCTTATGCTTCCTTCTGCAGAAATGCCCTGGCTTGGACACCACAAAGATTCAATTTGGGGTAGTATAGAGGAGAGGGAACAAGGACCTCACACAAGAACTGACCTAAACTGTGAGGAGGTTTGTATAATCTAATTTACAATAAAATGGTATTTACAGTGTTATCAGGCAAAGCTTAGTAGTGTTAAGTTAAACAGCATATAATGTGATTAGCAGGGGAGTCATGCACATGATGTCATACACATTCTCTGAACTCTTGGAATGGGCAGATAATGTCTAAGGCATTTATTCTCTTGTGACACATAAGAAAAGCTCTGTAAAGATTTGGGGGATGGGAAGAAACTTTCATGCACACATGCTCAACAGTGCACACAGCTACCATGTAGCTGACAACGCCATAGACAGCTTCTCTCTTTGGCACAGAGCTCAATCTGTGGTTGCACCCTGCTAGCATCATGCTCTGTAGTGGTTAAATCAGGCCTTTTGGGAATAGTTTAGAAGCTCCAAGTTCTATTCTTGACTTTGCCACAGACTTGGGTTTTGACCGCTAAATCTTCTTTGCCTCTGGTAACTCCATTTTTAGCTAGTAAAGGTAGTCAGCCGTATCTGTAAAGTGCCCTGAGTGAAGAGCATTATGTAGATGGAAACCACTGGCATTCCCGTTCATTATGCAGAACAAATGCAGCTACACCACAAAGAGCTTTGCTGTAGATAACAGCAAGCAACTTCACAGTTAGTAATGACCCATTCATAGAAAATGAAATCGTTATCTTTCTGTCTCTCTGAGGCATGCAAAATGGTATTAAAAATTTTGGCTGGTCTCATTCATCTGGTAAGCAATACAAATCCCAGATATAGGTTCACATCAGAGACCCTGTTTATTTTAAAGCATGTTTTGGTTTAAAATTTTTTTTGCTAAAAGCTCCTGAATCGGGCAAAGCTCCCCTTTAGTTTTAAAATTGTAATGGTTGTGAAAGGACACATTCTGGATTAATTCCATTAAAGACAGTATTTTACTCACTGGGTCCATCAGGGATAATATGCTCAGAATCCAGCCCATATTGCTTCATGCATGTTAATGTTTAATAGAAGCCCAAAGATTGCATATACATTCTTTCTGTCTTGGTGTGGAGGCAATATAAATTGCTTAACTCTGGTGCAGAGATTGACTAGATAATATTCTGGGTTTCAGTGATGCATGGAATGAATCTGAGCTAGACTGGGGTTCAAATGGGAGTTGCAGGTGTGGAGAATGAGACAGGGCCTGCAGACAGAGCTGAAAAAAACTTGAAGAAAAGTGGTGGGCAGGAAATAACAAGTGAGCTTGGAAACTATGGCTCATGCCATGTCAAGTCTATTATATTTTAAAATCAACTGCAGAGCTTGCATGATACCCATCTTTTATCACAATGAGCAGTCATTGTCTTGGCTGCAACACTGATGTATGTTTATGGCATTAGTGTGGCTTTGCTGAGAAATGTGTACATGGATTTTATTTGACTGCAGAGGGATGCCATCAAGGACGGATCTCTGTTGTTCAGAAAGTGTAAGCCAAACTTTTGTCTCTGTGGCTGCTACATCAGGAGCGGGGGCCCAGTGTAATATGAACAGACTGGAGCATTGGCCAGTCTGATCAGACATGTGGGATGTGCTAATAACAAGAGTGAATGAAAGCAAAGCCTGGAGGTAGACACCTTTTAAATAATCAAGGCTGACAGTTTTACTACAGAAGCACAGTTTAACAATTTGTAGGTATATCCTACATCATAGGTGCTGCTTATGTTAAGTAGTCTGCAAGCATTACATAGCTTATTGAGAGGAGAACTTTTATTTCAGGCATTTTTACATTTGTTAGTGTTTTTTTTCCACTCTTATAGTCATTACAAATGGAGTATCTTGTTGCAGATAGTACTGTCAGTGGATGACTGTCTGCTGTACCAGAAAGACATTTTAAGTGGCCTAGATTAAACTGAAAGGGGACTGGGCATCTCAGATATGCTCTCAAACACAGAACATTTCCAGGAACGAGTATTTCTGACACTCCTTACTAAAACTCTGTGCAAATAGTTATCTGATACCCGAGCAATTAGAAAAGCTGTGTGGAAGCAGATTGCACACAGTGCCTCAAATCTTGAGACCTAGGCCGGGCTATGGACATTCTGCATTGCTGTGGTAAGAAGTCCTGTGCCTCAGTTTACCCATCTGTAAAAAGTGGAGTGTGATGCTTTGTGTAATGTTGGGGCCAGGAAAAATGTTTTGAATGGCTGGTGACAAATACCAATTAGGGATGTACACAGTCCTTTAAGTAAAAAGCTTCATGACCTGCAAAGCCTGAATATCTCAATGAACAAAATGCCTTCCTCTCAGCTCTCACAGGAAGCTGATTAATTGGTAGGCCAATAACTATAATGAGACAGAACCTGGGGTTTTGCATGTGTATAGTGAGATCCTCCCCTGGGGGCCAAACTCCTGTTCCATATTATGAAAGCAGTAAAAGGTCCCCTCAGCAGGTGCTGCATAAAGGCATTTCAGCTTTGCCTTTGCAGGGCTGGAATTGCCAAGCTATTGCTTTCCTGAGTCTCCAAATGAATTCCCCAGCTCAATGTGGAACAGCTGTGTGATAGATACAGCCTTGAGAAAAGGGGTGTCAAAAAAACACAACCAATGGGGATTTAATCAAATATCACAGGGCTGCAAAACAACATCAGCATGTTCCTACTCAGCTTTCCTTTAGGGAAGGGAGACCCTCTCAGTATCAGAGTAGAGAGGAAATGTGTGATTCTATGCTGTTAAGTATCATATTGTATAGTGAGAGTAAGTGAATAGAACTGGCTGCATTCATTAATGCAATGAGTAACAGCGTAGTTTACCTAGAATGATGCCCAAGAACTTTACATCCTGAAGGAAGATCTTATAACTGACTCCCTGTGTATTGCTACTGCCTCTGTGGAGCCCATGGAGGAGCAGTTTACCAAAGCAAGCTGGCTTTAACCGTATGAGCCAGCAAGTGAATCAGAAATTGCAATGAGATGGGGCAAGTCTGAGAAGGTGGAAGTAATTCTTCTAGTAAAATTTAATTAGGACAGGGTAGCTTTTCTCTTCCTTCATACATGATTGTGGAAGTAGTTTCTTTCTTCCTTATTGAAGCCTTCTGGGACAGAGTTTTCACAATAAATGCTCTCTCAAGTAAGAAAATATTATATTAAGGCCCTCTAATGATGAGTTAATGTTTTGAACTTGGCCTGAAAAAGGATACTTCTAGCAATGCTTTTATTTCATACTTTTTGAAAGGAAAGTTTGTTTTGTGTCAGGTCTACCAACGTGAGCGTCCAGAGGATAATGTCTTAGAAAATCAACACCATCATGAAACTGCCAATTTTTCTTGTTTCCATGTCATAAAATTTCCTTGCAATCTTTTGAGTTTGAGTGTGTGCACACTTTGCGAAGCGGTCAGAAGCTAAACAGCAGCATCTGTCAGAGAAGATAAATGACCTACCAGCAAATCATTTCAGTTAAAAGGAAGACAAAATTCTATGGAGTAAGGGAATGAGTTTTAAATTAGCCATTTTGCTTAACTTTGCCCTAATGAAGGGCTAATCTTTGGACCCCTGCAAAACAAATGAGAGCATCTAGTTAGATCCAGCGGAAACCGGTCATTGAAAAGGCTTTTTCCTTATGAACCTAATTGAAAGCAAAGTAATTCCTTTGATAGCTGTCTTCATTTAACAGTATCTTTCCTTTTTTCTGATTTATATACAGTAAACTAAGGACTATGTTAATTACAAACACATTTGCCTTTTTGCAGACTGACAACTGAATGTGCTTGGGTGAACTTGGCCAGAGCACTCGCAAACAAGGGGCAAATTTCTGCAGGGTTCTTTGGAGGCTGCCTGAAAAGAGCCTCATACCAGGGCAGGAAGGTAGCTTAAAAAGCTTTCTGTATACGTTGAGGCAGCAGGTTTAAGTGGAGTGAGGGCCACTGTGGAAATTAGCTACATTTGCAGAAGTTAAAATCTGAGCTGGGATTTCAAGGATATTTCATTCATTAAATTAGGTCTTTCTTCTATGTTTCTTTTTCCAAACTCTGAAGACATGGTCAGAAAAACACTGGACACTTGGTTCCTGTAGAAGCAGGATTGTGCCTTTAAGGCTGAAGGAAGGAATGCTGTCAGTCATGGCCCCTCTAAAACAGAAACTTATCTTGATTATAGTATTAGCTTGGTAGTAGAATATGATCTCATCACTGTGAAAGATTACATGAAATGTCAACTTGGCTGGCCTTGAAACAGCTCTATTCTCAGTTGTTCTTTCAATTGCTGCAGCTGACAGAAGGTTCTGTAATTTGAAGAGATGGCCGTAAAGATGTTTTGCAGAATTTGGTCTATGTGTTCAAGTAAAAAAGTTCAGGCATGGATGAAAGCATGACTGCCTCTGATGTTTTCTCATGGACTTGTTGGTTGGGTGGTTGCTTGCTTGTTTTTTGTTTTGTTTTTTTTTTCTCGAGAATTTCAAGAACAAGCTAAACATGAACACCCTTAATTCAGGGTACTCAGAACTTACATCAAACCTGGGAAAACAAATACCTGTCTGGTGGAAAGTCACTGAAGTCAGTGTCAGCTAAAATGTTACTTCTTGTCCACCTTCAAGGAACTAAGTACATAAGACAGTTTTGAGCAGTAGGTGTTCTGGATAGTGAAAATGCAGGGACATGGGAATGCTGTCTGTGAAGCACATGATTTGCTGTGCTCATGTCTTCAGCTGTATGTTTGCTCTGGAGCCTCGAAACCAGATGGCACCTTTCTTGAGCAAATGAATATTAGGTGTCATCTATTCTTGGGTAGTTTTTGAGAATCCATTTTGCTTTGAATTTCTATCCTCGTAAGTATGTTTCCACATTGAAGATGGTATTTTGAAAGGAACTAACTCAACTTCAACCTTGAAATGAAGCCATAGACTAATTTTCTCAAGCCAGTAAGTGGTCCTCTGGGTGCTGGAACTGTCAGTTTGGCAGATAAGAGCCTACCTGGAAAGTAAATTTCAGCTGAGTAGTCAGTGACATCTGATATTTTTAGGGCAGATTAAGAATGTCTATTATTAATTTGCCTTTTGTTTTGTGTCAGCATCTACAATGCTTTCTAAAGTAAGGAAAAATAGGAAAAGTATTTCTCTGCTAAATCACATGGATACCTGGCATGTGTGTTATGTATTTACTTGTTTTCCTGAGTTTTAATTCAAAGACCACGCAAATGCCCCTGCCTAGAACTAAGGATGGAAAAAGATACAAACCCCCCACAGTGGCCATGGTGTTCTTAATGCACTAGTTCCAGCCATGATCTCCACAGAAGCTGCTGTTTAGAGACACTTACAGCCCTCAACTTCATATAGAAAGAGGGTACAGAAAGCCCCAATACTAATTGTGCAATGTTTGCCCATCATTCTGTCACTTTTCTTCCCTCAACTCCCCTGTCTACCCATTTATCTCTTTTTCCCTAAATTCCATTTTTTTTCCCCAATCCACTTTCCTGCTCAGTGCCTTGATGTCTTCTCCTTCCTCCTGTGATATTTGCAAACATAATCCTGCTCTCAAAAAGAGTTTGTGCACTTTTTGTGTTTTCTGCTGTGCTTAAGAAAACCCCAAAACCCCTTTACAGAAAAATACTTTCACATGTGCTGTCTTCCCCCCCACACACTGCCTCCTTTCAGATCTCTGCCAAAAGCTTGCGCTTGCATCCTGGCTGGGTCCAGGGCAGGTTCAATAGCTACTGCACATTCCTTTCAACTACCCACCTCATCTGAATACTTTCAGGCTAGAAAGCCTTTCAGCTATTCACTGTGCATATGCTGTGTGATCCATTTGGCTCCTGAGCATTTCACTTAATGCCCAAATTGAGAACCAAACACTTTCTTTTTTAAAAAATGGTTTGACTTTGCCAGTAGGATACTAGGTGTCATGCACTGAATGAAGAAAATGTTGAGTGATGGAGGCCATTTGGACATGATTGGAGCTATGGTTTAAACCCTGGGGCTGTGCAAATAAAACATCAGGAGACCTTTCAGGCCTAAGAAAAACTGTTTAATTTCCAGGGATGTATCTCAGGAGCTGCATTTGGAACATAAGCACTATTCTGAATGACTCTTGTAGCAGATTTTGCAGCATTTTGTGTATCCTTTCAAAAGCTCAGAAGAATTGCTTTAAGCAGGTTCTACTGCATTTCTGTATTTCTCTCTGGTTTTTACATGAAGGCTCAGTGGTAGGTTGGAATTAAGACAGTCCATGAAGACTGAACTGGGCAGCTAGTGAGCTTTCTCTGCTGTAAAGGGTGAATCTTCAGCATATGATTTCTGGGTTTTCTGTTTTACGGACAGTTAATTGAGCTAAAAGGTGGTACTATAGACTTTTCTAAACTACTCTTTCTGTAAAATGTGCATAAGAAGAAAGCTCTGATTCATATACCTGAAGTTACATAAAAGAAATAAAAAGTGAGTGATGGAACAAGGTAGCACATAGTCCTGTATCCTGTAGTTCTAGATAATCCCAGAAAAGAGTGCAAAGAGGTGAACAACGACAAAAAGAAAGTTAATGCAGAGCTGTCCAATAGAGTGCAGTGGGTGTTGGTTCACAACCACTGTTCATTTGACTTGTCTTTAAATACCCTGAGTTTTCTGGCTATGTCATTCTCAGTGAAGCTGCCCTCGGGAACCTTACCATACACTGAGAGGTGTTTCCTCTGCTGTGAAGCTGCAGTGGCTGTCATTAGGTGCGCTGGCAGGTGTGGGATGATGATGAAGCATTGCAGCTCTGTGCAGTCTGACAGCTGTTTGGGATGAAATAGAGTTGTGCATTGAGGATCTCAAATTCTGTCCAAGGAATCTCACAGATAGTTGAGAGTGAAGAAAATGAGTCATTTCTTGGGAGAGGATTTTGTTTTTATATCCTCAGTACAGGGTGTTGCCATAATAGTAATCATGATTATGGATAGAAACAAATGCACTGAGGCTGTAGTTTTGACCCCATCCATTTTTCTTGGATTTTTTTTTTTTTTTTATTAGTATTTGCCAATGTGAATTGTGTTCTGTGATTTTTCTGTTTCTCTCAGTAACAGTATTTCTAATGCTGCCAAATGGGAATAGCAGGAAATAGCATGACCCAGGTCCAGAAGCAAATCAGTTTTTTAAGTTTTTGGTTTGCAAAGAAAGTTGGTTTGATTTCTTCTCCCTGGGTAAGCTGATGTTAATGTAACTGCAGGGTCATTTATTTCCTCTCTGTTGTACTTCCATTGAATTGTGATCTTTGAGAATTCAGTCTAAATGAAAATATACATTTCCTTGGTTTATTTCTTTAAAAAATTAAGATCTGTTGAGATTTAGGGGAAAAAAAATGTTGAGTCCTTGGAGACTAGGGACAAAACTGTGTTTTGAAAAAGTGGCTAATGTTCATTAAGCTCTTCATTTTCTTCCTGTGCTGTCCCTGTCAGATCTATTCTATGCTCCCTTGTCACTCAGCTCCTGTATTACAGGCTGATGTCCTCCTCTCTTTATGATCTTGGGAAGAAGGGGAGTGTCTGGCGTTTTTTTGGGCCCTGTGTGCTTGTGTTGTGAATTTAGCCATGCATCCTTAGTGAACTGAAGGGGGATTGCTCTGTAGCATCTCCATCTGCTTGCAAAAAAACTGCTACTACTGTCTCAGCCATGGGGCAAGGCTGATCTTCTCTGAGCCCCTGTGCATCCTAAACAGCTAAGAGGAGGAAGAGAAGAAGCTGGAGTCTCCAGGATTAGAGGACAGATAAATCCAGGAGTGGGACCAAGGGCTGAAATCTGTTTTGATTGATGCTTTGAGATGAACAAAGTTACTTGAGGATTACAGTATTCATCATGATGACTTTAGCAGCAGTAAGTTACTTGAAAACTGTCTAGTGTATCAAGCCCTTGTGGTGAGCTACAGTATGAGAATTGAGGCATAAACTCATCTTTCTTGGAACAGAAGTACAGAAGCTTTTGCTACAGAATTAGCAGTAAAAGTATCTTGTGTGTGGAGAGAGCATTAACAATCTGCATAGAATAACACACAGATTCGGAAGATCCATTCCTTTGTGGACAGAAAAAGCTTTGGCAGGAGTCAGGGTTTGTCCTCATCGCTTGTTTCAAGAATACTGATGCTATTTTTATGCGAAGCATGGCTTAGCCACCCCTGCTTGAGGTGATGGCTGTTACTTGTTCTGTTCTGTGAATACATCCAAACGCACTTCAGCTGAAGCGTAGAGAAAGTATTCTTTGCACTAGAATACAGAGGGGTTCTGTGTTGTTTTTACAGACCCATCAAACTACATGGCTTTATGCCTGTTTCATGTAGGTCAAGCCTATGCTGTAGTTTTTTGTTTCTTCAAGGGGGTTGAATTTTGTTTAAATAAATCCTGAAGCATTTAGTTTTTCATTCATGGATTAGAAATGTCCAGCCTGTGTTACACTGGCTTAAGGGAATTTGCTTTTGTTGAGCTGCTGAGTGTCTGTACACTTTTCATTAGTTTTTTTCTCCTTTTGTTTTCTAGTTTTCTTGGTCTCTGCCAATCAAACATGAACTTAAGACTTGAATCAAGTCCTAAACTCTGATGGTCAAAGTAGATTTGTGATTGGGCTGAAATAATTCATTCTGTCCATGCTGAACCCACCTAATCTACTCGCAAGTTGTATTCTTGCCCTTTGTAGTGCAGCATTTCTGTCACCCAAGCAAGAAAAATAGATCTTCACATGCTTGGCTGATTCATGTAAGCCACTCTTTAGTGAATAGGCCCTTTCGTGTGTCATTTTTTACCTGCTTGTTTGATAAACTTGAGACATAGTTACTTTGAAGATTGGGCATTATCTACCTGCTCTGGGAACAGTTCCATGAAAACTGAGATTGGATCTCTGGGCTGCTGACAAGCTAATTCTGGACATTATTGCAAGCCTCAAGGTCAGTGTGCCTTTCAACAGCAGAATAGAATTTCTGGGGCATTCATCTCTCATTTGAAATAGGTTTCTCTTAACCTGAGCTGGGCTTTCCAACTGCTATGAGAATTCAAGCTTCTGTGCATTGTAGAGATTTTTAAAGATATTGAGATGGGAAAGGAAGATGACCTTCAAACTCTGGAAAGGTTGTTAAATAACAGCAGGGAATCTTCACCCTGATGAACCTCCATCCAGCCTCTTGGCTGAAAAAAACAACTTACTGTGTTATGGTAACTGATGTGAAAAGAGCTAGTGAGCACTTGTTTTCAGAAGACAAAGAGGAGGCACTTGTTGAGTGGTGTTCTTTTTGTTAGTCACAGGCAGAACTGCAATAAGCCCATTTCTTGGCACTGTCAGTAGGGAGGTCTCAGAGCAACCAGAGAGTGTTGATCTGCAGCTGAAGGAAGCAGTGTGATTCATGGCTCCTGCTCTTCTCTTCCATCTAGGGGAGCATTTGCCCCCAGAATTTACTCCTGGCCCTTGTGCAGTTAGGGGACTGTACTGTCTTCATAGTGGAGATGCTCCAGCCCTCTGATCATTTCTGTGGCCCTCCTCTGGACATACTCCAACAGGTCCATGTCTTTCCTGTGCTGAGAACTCCAGAGCTGGATGCAGTAGTGCAGGGGGCATCTCACCACAGCGGAGTAGTGAGCAGCATCACCTCCCTCAGTACGCTCGTCATGCTGCTTTTGCTGCAGCCCAGGACGTGGTTAACTTTCTGGGCTGCGAGTGCACACTGCCAGCTCATGTCCAGCTTTTCATCCACCAGTAACTCCAAGCTCTTCTCCACAGGGCTGCTTTCAAGCCTTTCAGCCTTCAGCCAATATTGATACTGGGGGTTGCCCCAATCCAGGTGCAGGACTTTGCACTTCTTAGTGCTGAGTTTCTGCAAAGAAGTTGAAATAAAGTTTAGACTTGTTAGTGCTTTCAAGTTTGTAATGCAACCACCTCCTTACAGAGTGTAGCACTTGCCCTAAGAGACCAGTGTCCCTCCACAGGTGCTGGGTGTGCCAGAAGAGAGGATCCGCCTCTTGAAGTTAGCCTGGAGACCTGCTGCTTTCCCAATGCAATCTCCTTTGTCTCTCTGACCAGTGAGTAAACTCCAGGCTGTAAATACATTCACAGCAAGTTGGAACCAAACAGAATTGTGAATAAAAAGACCAGCAGTTAGAAGCCTTTCTGTTTTCAAGCAATAGGGCAATAAACATAAACGTGGTAACACAGAAAACAGGAGATTTAGGGGTATAGAGTCTTCAGTGCACTCATTTCCAGGCTGTGGAGAAAAAGATGTTAGGAGAGAGAGAGGATGTGTCCTGCAAACCAGGAGATGCGTGTTCTGATACACTCACTAGGCATGAATGTGTGCAAATTGTTATCTCTCTTTGTGCTTTGGTTTCTCCAGGAAATAGGGAAAAATTGCAGTCAGATGAAATATGCCATGTCAATTATTTTTCTTTCTTATGAAAGATCCTTCCTCTTCATCCACACCCTGCAGTGTGTGCCATGTTTTGCATGCTGTTTCTGAACACTCTGACTTGCTGACCTTCTTTGGGCAAATGAAGGTCTGATGTAACTTCCCACGAGTCCCATCTGATGCAGCTTCCTTTTTATCCCATCAAAGCTGGTTCATGACGACTGGAGGGACTGCTTCAGAGCTCTTGAAGTTCAGTTTCTGGTCTGACCACTGTAGACCCCAGCTGTTTGGAAAATCGAAACCACTTCTGGAGAGAGTTTCTTTGTCTGTTGGAAGGTAGCAGAGAATGGCAGCTATATTTAAACTTTAATAAATGTCTTTTAAACAGTATTAGGTCTTTATGGAATGTCTGTAATAGTACGTAGTATTAAAGTATTACTAGTCATTACTACAATGTTCAAGCAAGGGGAAAGATATCACAATTTTTAACAAAGTGCTTGTTGCTTTGTTAATTGCAGGAGAGTCCAGCTCCCTGTGCTATGGGAATGCAGAGCTCCTGAAGAGGTGGTGTTTAGCTTTGGGTCTGCATGTTGAGGCTGATGTGGCTGAGGCTGAGATTATTGACTGCTAGAATCTTGCCTTCAATCTTTCAAGCTTTGAGTAGAAGACAGCAGAAATCTTGCAGGAGTAGTTTATACCTTCATGGATGGTCCTGTCAGTTTGGGATGAGATTTAAGATCAATTTTTGGCCATGCTAGAATCAGGTATGGGTTTCTTCTGAATCGAGGTGTGGGTAAATTAAAACCATAGCAGCATGATCCTTAGTTTGAAGGATTTAAATCCAGATTGTTCATCCCCCAGTTTTCAAGAGGTTCGCATTCTGAGGGTCAAATTTCAGGAAATTTCCATTTAGGGAGTGACTGTTTAAAGAGTTGCAAGAGCCCCAGAAACTGGAGTCCTTTGTTCATAAGCCATGCACACAGCGCAAGCAGCAGCAATCCCTTTCCCCCTGAACTGCAAACAAGGTTAACCCTGAGCTGGAAACACTGTATTTTGGAGAGGTGAAAGGAAATTCAGCATCTGAACTAAGTGCATTCCAACTTCCTTGGCAGAAAGGCTGCAAACTGTACAAAATGATGATGGTGATATGACAAGGCCTATTCTTTCACCATGGCCCCCATGAGCCACTGATGTTCACAGGGGACAGCAGAATAAGCAGTCTCACAGGGTAAGGGGCAAGGAGGGAGGCAGCAGGCTTGATTAGCCTTATCCCTTCTGTACTTGGATTCCTTGTAGAGCTTCAAGATAAAACTTTTGATGTTGCTTTTACAATGATCTGTTTCTCTACATATTTTGAAGTATCTGGTTCCAATGGTACTAAAAATTTGCTGTGACCGAGAACTTTTCCAATGCAAAGTTCTTGTTAAAATAGAACACGTGTCCAGACCAGACTCGAATAAAGATTCTACTATTCTTCAAATTATATTGCAAGTTTGGCAATTTTCTTGCGCTTACAATGTAACTTTCCATTGAAGTCTAATTATAGACTTTAAAGTAAAAAGTCCTTCCTGTTTTATAAAGAATAATAGTGACCTTTACAAGTCCAATCTGTAGTTTTGAAGTCAGATATTCAGGGATATGTTGCTATTTGTTGTTTTTTTTTCTTCTTTCTTTTCAACAAATGAGTCCAAAACCCAGTGTCATCTTTTCCAACCTGTTTTCTGAGCAATGCCATTTCTGTTTGTCAGCCCAAAAAATCTGATAAATGTTGCTGCTGGACTATTGATGTTACCTCTCTCTGTGTCCCATTTTTGTCTCCCTTGGTGCAGGCCTTGTCTTTTTATTCTTAGGGTGTGCTGTTTGGCCCTGGCCTCTGTTTGTCATCCCAGCTGGAGGTGGATGTTGCAACTACTACTGTTGAATCTTTGAAACCAATATTGTCTTCTCAGTCAGGCATTTGGAGTTTGAAAGTGAAAATGTTGCTTTTTATTTACATGTTGCTGTAGTCTTAATGCAGCTCCCTGTGCCATCAGTCTCTTAAATTCAGTGAAAGCTCTGGGTCCTTAGTGCTGCTGAAACACAGTGCTGGAACTCAGTACTAACCCAAAGCTGTGTTTGATACATTTACATCAGCTATTTTTTGCCTGAGTTTATCTATTAGACTGGTATGTAACTGACATGTCGTCAGGCAGAAGAATCTGCATTTGCAATATATTCTCAGTGTTTGTGAGTCTTTTGGTGATGAAACATAAATATTTTTGGGAGCAGTCATGTGCATTGCTGCTTTTATTCAGTACTCTTTCTCATATTTTCCTAATGACAGTGTTTTAAACTCAGAAGCTGACTTATTTAATTGGTTCAAGGAGATTGTTCTCACTCTGTGGAATACAGGTGCCTGAAAAATCTTAAATGTCTGTCTTGAGCAGCTCTGCTAACATCAGCTTCTTGTAGGACTGGGCCTATAGTCTGTGGCTGATAGCCCAGATATACTGCTTGTAGAACCCCTACATGTAGGAGATGTTACATTGTGGACAAGCTGCTTGTTTTGATTCTGAGGATCTTCACAAAATTCCTTCTATTCAAATTGAGTTTATTATTCTATGGTTTTCCACTACAAGTCAGATTTATACTGTGCAACTGTGTTCAATCACTGCAAGACCTCAAAGCCTTTAGTACAAAATATTTTCTATGAGTGCTTAGTATAGCAGATAAATTCAATCAAGAGCAGCTATTTAAATCTTTCTGTAGCAAATACCAGACAGATTTTTCAAGGAAGGTTTCTGAATGTGCTTTCTTTTTCTTTTATTCATACTTTTTTTTGTCTGTCTACCTTAAATATGAGAGGCTGGACATAGTGCTTCTGTTGATGCCACAGACTTTTCTTTTTGGATCCATATATTCTTAGTGGCTCTTGGGAAATTAGTCAGAAGCAAAATCCTTTATCGTAGTTATAGGAGCTTGATGAAGACTCGCTGCTGTCGTAATATGGCTGGAGAGGTACTTTTTCATTTGGTAACCTTGGATTCAGGTCTTGAATCCATTATACTGGCCAATAAAATACTTGCTGGTAATGCCATAAGGTTTTGCCATTATTGAAAGGGGAAAAAATAGATGGAAAAAAAGCAGGTGAGGAGGATAGAAAAGGAAGGCTGTGATATTTTTTTCTTCAAGAATTTATAAACCCTGGTACAAATCTTATCCAACATGAGGTATCTAAAATATTGGAGACATTACTTGTCTATCAAAGTTCTTTTTTTTATCTTATAAATGGTCTAGATTTGTGCTTGAAATCCTTTGTCCTTAAGGTAGCTAAGCCTTGGAACAGCTCAGTCTCAGGAATCTTTGTGGAGCTTGTTTTCACAAAGAAATACACAGTCTGATTTTCAAAACAAAGGTGAACAATTGGAAAATCACAGAACAATTTGAGGTTCAGTCATCATTCCTCTTCTGTCATATGCAAAATGAAATAACAGTCTTAAGATTGGTGCCTTCTGTTCAGTCATGGGCTCCTGTTATGATTTACTGTATTGTGGCAGTGTCAAAAAGACTGGGATTCCCCTACGGTGGGCAGGTAGAGGGTGAAATTAGTTTCTTCAGTGAGGACTTGGTATTTGTTTGCACCAGCCCTACCTGTGGATGAGGTGGCCTTGCTGCTGAAGTCACCTAGAGAGTGGAGGTTTGTATTGTCATTGTTCCTAAAGCAGACTGGTCTTCTCACATTCTTCACTTGCTGGTAACCTGACAAGTTAACCTAACTGGATGGGTTGGCCTACAGACATGTTGAGGGTAACTTCTGTGAATGAATATGGGGGTGTTTGTGTGCATTAATCCTAAACTCATGTCAAGAGATGTAGTGTTAGTATGTTCTCTTGTGTCCTTCCAGTGGGGGTGCTGGTGTCTGATTTGGCTTTGAGCAGGTGAATGACTCGATAGCCCATTAGTGAGCATTTGACCTCCTGTGTTCCCCATTTCCCTTTCCAGCTTTGACACTCTGTATAATTTATGCAGCAATTACACTTCAGTTGTAACTCAATTCCTGGTTTTGTTCCTTTTACAGACATAAGTGCTGACAGACATTGTGATGATGGAGGGCTTGGAATAGCCACCAAGCTGTTGGTCTATTTTTCAAAGATAGCATTTTAATGCCTGGGAGAACAGGGCTAACTGTGCTTCAGAAGTTCAGCACTGGTGTTCAGACTTCAGATTTGAGGCTGCACTGTCAGTGCTGAGTGA
Organism: Forpus xanthops; assembly: GCA_032466535.1. Lineage (NCBI taxonomy): Eukaryota > Metazoa > Chordata > Aves > Psittaciformes > Psittacidae > Forpus > Forpus xanthops. The sequence goes on along the minus strand of JASSUY010016164.1, from coordinate 7,162 downwards.
TACCACTAAAGAACTGTGAAATGGAGAGCTACCCCTTTCCCCCTCCCCATTCCCCTTGCAAAATAAAAAGCAGGAGAGAAAAACAATGCTACGCAAACTTATTTATCTTTATCTGGTTCCTCTGTCAGGAAGGGGATGAAGCGAAAAATTCAGAACAAAGTAACTTAAAAAATCAAAGGATTAAACGCCCATGTACGTGATCCTGATGAATTGGATGATTCAGAAGATGTTAACCAGAGCAACAGCTGTAATGGAAGGAGAGCCTGTAACAAACAGGTTTGCTGATTTATTGGGGTAATCAAGCGTAGAAATGGGCAGGCACTGGGTGGTACAGAATACCAACATTTTTTTTTGTGCTGCCTGGGAGATAGATTTGAGCCTCTAGGGAAGAGTTGCCCCCTCCCCTTTAATTCCCCTCGAGGCTTTTTTCTTTTCCTGAAAATGAAACCAGGAATGAGCATTTCTCTGAATCTTATTTTAAGTTCTGAAGTTTAAAATGGTCACTGCTTCTTTATTACTGTTGGTAATGTAACTAGCCTCACAGGAGACTAATCCTGCTTGTTGAGGACATAAAAGAAGTAGCAAGTGAAGGGAAACTGGCAAATCAATGATGCTGGGCTGCTTAGAGAAATGCCACAAGTGCCCTGTGCCGGTTTCAGGGTGGTTTAGCTTAGTAGCCACATATGGTCTTTGGATTGCAGGCTGTTAAGAAAAGAAAAACTCTTAAACCAGTCTCTAATGCTCTTTTCCCTGCCTGCTGGTGTGATGGCCTAACCTCTCTTTCATCTGTAAAATAGATGGGAATATGATGCAGACAAAGTTTTAACATGACTTGACTGTGCTCATGTAACAGTCTGTGTTCAGTGTGGTGGGACTGATGCTTTCATCAACTTTTGTCTCTTATAACCCACATTACATTTGACCATGCTCTGCAGTTTGCATGCAGGGAGCCTGCCCCACAGTGCCACCGTTAGTGATATTCCCTGGAAACCTTCAAGCCATATCTGCTGAAAGATACCAAGTTTTGGTAGTTATCGGCCTGGGAGGTTTCTCATGCAAAGCTGGTTTCTTCTGGAGATCAAATCCCCAAAGAGAAATTCCATCTAGCCTCGACTGGGTGTTTTGAGGTTATAGATATCTGGCTGCATCATCTACTTGTTCCTCTCTATTACTTCTGGGTATTTTCCAAGGTCCCCCAGCAGCATGAAGTGTTCATCTGGGTGATCCAATTTCCTATTCACTTTGCAAAGCTGCCTCTGTGCAATGCCAGCCATAAGTAATGGACGTACTTAAATTCCAGCCACTTGTGACTGGAAGAGGCCTTCAATACCATCTCCCTCAGGTTCTTTTTTCCTCAGGATCATCATTTTCATTCTTAGCCTATGATCTTTCTCAGTAGCACTTTTGTCTGATGTATGTTTGTTAAGAAAATAACTCTTGTTTGCTTGTTGCAAGAAGAAAGAAGTTCACTGCACACATGGGATAAGATTTGTTTGATTTCCTGATGTGGGTCCTGAAGCCAGAGTATGAAAATGTTGGTACAGCCTCTTGAGATGATTATCACAGAGAAGCAGTCGTTCCTATTGTATGTGCACAATTGCTCAGATTTACTTACATTTTCAAATTATCATGATAATTTTAGCACTATAGGCCCCTTAGAACAGTGTTTTAGTGGTGGTATTCTCTCTGTGGCTGCTGTTTGTAGCAAGATGCATGGTGGCATAGTCAATTATTTCTCTGCAAGTGCTCTACAAAGCTGTTAGCACGTTGTGAGTGTGCTGAGTTTGTTGAAAACTTTTCCCTAACTGGATGCAAGTTCAAAGCTATTGCCTATTCTTAGCTTTTAGCTTTTGCCTTTTGCCGTTTCTGCTGCTGGTTTAGCTGCACTTACTAGTGTGAAATCAGTATTTCTTCAAGTGCAGAAGTGCTTGAGGGTTTGTCACAGGCTGAGCAGCTGTTCCATGAGGCTGAATTCAATACCTACTTACATGGGAAACTGCTCAAAAATAATACTGGAGTAATATCACAGAGCATCCAAACAAGCAAAAGAAATAAAAACCCAATGAAGAATCCAGGCTGCCTCCTGTGCCTTCAGGTGGAGCAGATCTGGGCTTCAGTAAATGTTTTTCCTGAGTTTGTGATTTTGTTTCTCCCAACCAAACCACCTCTTTGCCAGCCCTCAGCTGCTCCTTTTCTGCCTAAGCCTCCCTAAAACTTTCCTGCTTCAAAAACTCCCAAGTCAAAGCCTCTGAAACTACAGTGGTTTCCTGTCAGCCTAGAGCTGCTGTATCCCCTCTTTCCTCCCATACAGTTAGCACCAGCTCTTTCCATCTCATTGCCCATTCTGGTCAACTGAGTCCACCTTTAGTTCACCTTTCACCACAGAAAGCAATTCCCCATCTTCTGCGACATTGCTCTGGTAGCAATTTAGCAATTAGGTCTGGTAGGGGTTGAAGGAAACCTGGATGCCAGCTGGTACTTCCAAGGAAGAAAAATAAGATGTGTCTGAGAGAAAACAGGTGCACCATGCTCTGGATTTGGTGAGCTCCAACAATACATCTGATGAAGCAGCAGAAATGTTTTGGGTAACCTTAAGAAAAGCTGTCTCCTGCACTACATTATCATTAGCAATGGCACATTCCTGGTTTCAGTAAGTATATCAAGGGTGTTTGCTTTAAGGAGAAAGGGCAGAGTTTATTTTGCACAGAACATGTTTGGGAATGTTTGTCATGATGTGTCAGTGACAATCCAAAAGACCTGGTATTGCCTTTTTTGCATCTCACCCTTGGCTCTCATCAGTTTGTGTTCTTGGTATTGAATATGTCTCCCCCAGTGCAATGTTGATAATATTTTTAACAAAAAGAGCCTTCATATAATTGATATCTACAAGAAACTGAGCTCCAAAAGCATGTTTTAACCTGTGTATTTTGTAAACACAACATGAAAAATTCACAGAGAATTTCTGTTACATCCTGAGGCAACTGTGAACTTTTTCCAGAGTAAAGACTGGGGAGCTCTATGGTGTTTAAGGAAAAGAAAGTGAACAAAGAGAAGGCAGATGGGAATGTACAAGCAGAACTGGCAATTAGTATGTCTTGTGCACCCAGTAAAAGCTATTTATTCTGCTGTGGCTATGAGACAGACTGCCTCATAGAGGCACAGTATACAGTCAGAAGTTTTGATGCAGATTTAGGGACTTCACCTTTCTAAACAGCAGAAGTTACACTGACATGGACTCTGTTGCTAGCACAGATGATATCAGTCCCTGGAGTCCCACCAGTGTAGCAGTGTCAGCTACAGGATGTGCATTTTCCATGCCCTAAGCTGACCTTGGGTGTGCAAAACTTTGGCAAAGCTTTACAGTGTAGACATGGCCTAAGGCAGGTAGAATTTGCCAAATGTAGTGTTTAATGAGACAGCCAAAGGAGTGTAGTACACAGCAAGTTCAGTAAAGCCCCTAAGGGCTGGGGTCCTAGGAATGTGCTGTGATGTAGTAAAATAAGCTAGTGATATTTTTCATCCACCTCCCTGGTTCCACAGACTAACTTCTCAGGGGCTGCAGCAGGGAGAGGGTAAGGGAAGCCAACAGCTTTGCTTTCCTCCCTGGGTGTTTAATGGGACTTGCCTGTGATGCTCAGGCAACCATACTGTTCTGATGCCCACGGAACAGCGGTGTCTTCAGCCCACTGTGGCCAAGAGGACGGGCTGCAAAACACTGCTATACTTGACGTGGACAGTGTGAGCAGTGTAGAGCCACTGCAGAGCCAGGCAAGGGGCATGTGGTATCAGGGAAGAGAGCTGTCTGGCCAAGGGACATTGTGCTGACAGAGATATGAGACAGTAGTGCAGAGGGACCACATACAGGAGAGTACTACAGACAGATGGATCAGGTGTGAATTTACTCTCATTATAAGCTCCTAATATGGGATATTTTGTGTGGGATCCCCAGATTCGGACACTGTAATTTGGCACCATAATGGAACAATCCAGTGTGTCTTTTCTTTTTGTTTAAGCATGAGTATTCTGAAAAGTGTATTACCTGGTTTGAACAGGTTTAATTTCAAGTACTTGAGGTACAGTGGTTGCTTATGATTGTGTTCCCGTAAGAATGTTCCACCATCACTAGTTCTGTACCTCTCTATGTAAGTTACCCTGCACCTCTGCACAAATAAGTGGGTCATGTCATACAAACACACAATTCAAACATGCCTATTGTGCTGGAATTCTTAATTTTTCTACAACTGGGAATATGAAGAAAAGACTAGCAAGTGGATTTCTGAAGTCTTCTGAAGGAGAAGAGAGGGTTTTGTGGAAGGGTCTTTGCTCATGGATGAAGGCCAGAATCCATTGATCCATACATCAAAAGTTTAAATTGCCATATTCCTTATGGGGATGCAAAGAGTTGCAGCGCTAAAAAACTGAGCTCTGCAAGCAAAGTCTCTTTGAACACCAGAGAAATTAGTTCTGTTTCATCAAGGAGATAAGAAAATAAACGTGATCTTTCCTTGGCTCTGAAATGCTTTTTATTTGACAAAATAATCTCTTTAGAAAGACATTTAGAGCTCACCTGCCTGACAGTAGCTGGCTCTCTGACATTCCTCTTTGGATTGTAAGAAATAATAGACTAATGCTGTTTGTTTTGTAGCATTTGGAAATGTGTTGAGAGATGACACTGGGAAGCAATCAGAAGTTAAAACCAGAAGGAAGCCTGAAGAGTGGTAGCAAAGCCCTGCAACAGGCTAAGGTATACACTAAGATGGGAGGAGGGGAGAAAGGTTGAAGTCTTAAGTGCTGCTTGTTTGGCTCCCCCTTCTCCCATTTCTGCTCTGGGAACACAACTTAAACCAGATCCCCTGCAGATACGGAGGTCACACATTTTATTTCTGTCACACTCACGTGGTCTTGCCAATAACAGGGGAGCATGAATCAGAAGCTTTTTTTAAACCTAAAATATATGGTGTCATTTTTATTATGATAGCATACAAGGACCAGTAAGGATCAGGGCTTCATCTGCCACATGCCAAATTTATTACAAGTTGAATGTGTTGTGGTGTTGATCCTCTGAGAAATTACAGCCCAAGATGCAACAAGCTGTAGGAGAAGGAAGGGAAAAGTAGCTGAAGTGTTGGGTGGTCTGCATAATGCTAGGAAGGAGATAAAGGCTATATGTTAGAAACTGTCACTTATAACTATTTAGGCAAGTAACTGAAAGATAAGACTTGGAACAGAGGAAAAGACCTTCTTTGTTTAAACACTAAAGACATCTGAAAGATCTTGAGTTGATGTGGGGCTGGGTGGGAGGAGGCAGGACAGGCAAGTGAGCAGATTAATGGCATTGTTGCAGCTTGCTCATATAGTGTTTGGGCTCTTTATTTCCTTAACTATATTTATGTGGTGGGATATTGTTGATACAAGTTTGGTCTGGAAAAATAAAACCAACTTCTTTGACAAGATTGGCTTAATGAAATGTGTATTACTGTGTGCCCCCACTGTTTTTCAGGGCTGGTGACCTATATGTGAAAGTGGAACTGACAAATGTGACTTCAAAACATATTGGAGAAGTGGAGGAACCCCTCATGCTGATGATATAAGATGGAGGGGAGAGAGAATGAAACTAGATTGTCACACAGGGCAAAAATTCTCTCTTTAACATCCTCCACTTACCAAAGGCAATATTGTTCTCTCCAGACATGCAAATGAAAAGAAGTGAAAAGTCAGAAAGGGAATTGGGTGATCAGTGCATGGATGCTTCTGCTGTTTCCAGAAGAAAAAGCTAATGCTGAATCATAATATACATAATATGCTTAATCATAAATGCATAGAACTCTGCCTAATGAGGCTCTCCTTCAACCTGAGCACTTCGGTTGGAACAGAAGAAATATATTAAAAATCTTCCTGACTCCTGGAAAGTCCATGGAGTTGGAAGCAGTATCATGGAAACCTCGGGGAGGTATGTAGTGTTCAGCAACTTCACAGATGAGCTTCCAGGAAGCCTTTACAGCCCTTGTAATAAAAATAGCATTCATATATGACTTTGTTTATGATGGGGCCCCACAGTAAATTGTTTGGGTTTTGTCTGTAAACCTTCTAGCCACTTGGTCATGCAAAGAACAAGTGTAAGCTGGAGCCTTGCAGCATTTCAACTCTAGGAGAAGGAAACCGTGTTTTAAGAGAAATCATATTTTGAGCCCAGCAAGTTTGTTGTTGGCTTGTACTGCCAGAGTTTTGAATATGATCAAATTAAACAATCTTTTCCATCAAATTCCAGAATCATCTGGAACATTCCCTCTTACGTGAAATAAATGCTTGTAAGCTGCCAGGTGATTAACAATGTTAGCTGAGATGTGAGGGTGTCTCAGGAGACTCTGCTTTATTTGCTACTGTAATTTCCAGTAAAGATTTGGTCGAGACTTGAAACCATCTCAAATGATGTATTTTGCAGCTTTAAGTTAAAATTCAGACCTGCCAAAAGGTTCTTGATTGTTAGTTTTTCTGGCTGAAAGTGTCTAATTTTTCCACTGTGTTTTGTACATCTAGTTATGGATGACCATTTTATCTCTCTGGCTTTAGAAAAGACAAACACTGTAGCACTTCCTAAGTGTGAGGGGAAAAAAAACCTCCTTGAATATTAGTAAGAATTTTCAAAGGGTTACAAATGAATCAGTTATTGTACAAATAAACACTGCAAGCGTAGGCTCTGGTGAAAAGCATTGCAGCCTAAAAGAGACAAGGCATTGGTTATGTTTGAAGAAAAGGGTAGAGGTGGAGAAATTAATCGTTTTTGAGAAGGACTCTAAATTGAGAGAGCATTTGGCAGACAAAACAAAAGACAAGTCAAGCGTGAAGAACAGCAAAACCTCACAAAATGAAGTGAGGAAGAAGCAAATTTAAGGAGGGAGAAATGGGAATGCCATTAGAAATCAAAGTGTAAATGAAGCCAAGGATACCTGAGCTTGGTAAGGGATATCAGAAGGACCAATCGTGAATTGCGTGACTTCATTAGCAACTTACTGCAGATGCAGGACTGTTGCATCCCTGAGAAGTGATCCAGTGTTCTTTTCAAGCTAAGAGCCACTTGTAGTGCCAGGGCAGCACCTGCTAATGCAAAGGGATGCTTAAATGGTGCTGAGTCTTCAGCATTTGAAACTATGCAACCCTCCCC
>JASSUY010016163.1:0-22262 GCA_032466535.1 Forpus xanthops | reverse complement strand
GTGCCCCCCCCCCCCCCCCGTTTCCTATGTGTATTGAACTTTGTGTGAATCTTCACATTCTCAGTTTGTTGGTCATTGCCAAAAGTCTCTCCTACTGCAGACTCTCTGCCATTATGAACAATGCCCTCCTTTCTCTGATTATTTTTGATCCACAAAAAGTGAGAGATATTTCTTTTCCTATTGGTAAAACCATGAAGGTCCCTTTCTTGTCATCTTGCATGTACTGAAGAAAAGTTGCTTCTTCTTATGTCTAGAATTTGACTGATCCCTGTATCCTCCCTTTTGTGTTCTTTGTGATGGATATGACATTTGCTATTTTTGCCTCCATGCAATCAGGAGCTTTCCCAATCCCTGTGACTTCATAGAAGATAATAGGAAGTGGCCTACAACCCATCCTCTCCCCCACCCTCCTTCTTCTGCTTTCTTGGAAAATTAAATTTTCATCTTTAAGAACCAGGTGGTCAGCAGGAAGGATGATATACAGTTTTTAGTAGAACAGTGGTTTTATTTATCACATTTACATGTATTATTAACAGAGTTTTTCTGTGTTAATATGTACTATAAAAGTTAGCATTACATAATTTGGACTTCAAGTTGTTAAACCATAAATTGGAATAAAAATAATTCTTATATCCATGGCTTTGGTGTGTTTCCCTTGTCCCACATCAAGGTGCAGAGGACCATGTCTGGTTTTGCTTACCCACTGTCATCACACTGGATCTGGCAGCTGCATGCAGTCCCAAGGACTGACTCTGGGCCCTCTGTGAGCATGCCTCTACACCAGCTGTGGATTATTATTTTGCTATCGCATTATACGAAGTATTTTTGGATAATTCTGTTCTGGATAACAAGTCCAATTAATCAGCCTGAACCAAGCAGTCTGCTTTGCTGATGCCTGTATTCTCAGTGAGTAGCGTGTTGTAGTATGAGCTGCCTAATATAACAAGCTGCTAGAAAAGTGTCTTTCAAGATCTTTAAGGTACAATTTTTTTACTAAGGATTTAGCTACTTCAGCGTGAGATAACCTAAGCAAATCAGTGGATAAGTGTGCCATGCTTTTAATTTCAGTGGTGTATACACACTGGCAAAGGCAGTCTTTTCTTGTGCTTATGCAGTGACCAAGAGATCCAAAAGGAAGTCATTTGTAATGAATATTTTACTGAAGATTTATTAAAAGAAGTAATATTTTCTTCCAGATCCAACCGGTAGGCTTTCACCTCTGAGTGAGTACACCTATACTGGCTCTGCAGTGGTGAAGAAACAAACTGGTTTATGCTTTATGTAATGGATATACATAAGAACATACAGGCACACACATGTGTGTGTATACATGCATAGACACATGAACTGTGCAGGTAAAAAATGAAGGAAAGAATGAGAATGGCTTAGTGGTTCCAGCACTCAGCATTACATTTGTTAAAAAACCTGTAAAATAAAATAGAAAAAAAAAGGAGACGTTATCTGTATCATAGAGCATGATTCATGCTTACTTATGCTTGCTTCTAAAAAAAGGCTAAAATAGAGTCACAAAATTATATCTTATTTTGCCATAAAGTTAAGTGTTAATTTTAATTCCCTTTTTTTTTTTTTTCCTTAATAATGAATCTGGCATATACAACTCAAATGATGGAAGAATCTTCCTAAAGAGTGAAATTTCTTGGCGAGCACTTAGCAACCAAAGGTGTGCACTTCTGACAACAAATGCGTCTGTTGTTATTATATTAACACAAGCACAGTATGTCTTTTAAAACAAATATTTCCTAGAGGTCTAAACGATGATTCACATTTGGTGGATTTTACAGAATGAGGCTCTCCAGACACTGAAGCTTTATTTCTCACACATTCTTGTATGGCGTCTTGGCATTAATAGATGACCTTCTCTTGGAGATCTTCTGTACACTGTGTGTCTCACAGAAGATTTTCATGTACAACTCATTAAAGTATGTTCAAATACATCATATGCTTCAGTATTTTGACTTTGCAATAAAAAATATAGCCATTAGAGGTATTACAGTCACCAGTTTGAAATATTTCCCATGGATTCCAAAATATGTTTCTTTTTTTGTGCTCATGATTTTCCATTTTTCCCATACACCTATGAAAGACCTTGAAATTGTTCAAGTGTATCTGCATTAAGACAGCAGCTAGAAGAGAATTAATTACTGCTCAGCTAGTTAGGTAGAACAAAAGTATTGCCGGTACTGAAGTTGGAGACATCTGTCAACTTTAATGATAAAAACATGTATGATTACATATAAGGAACAGATGAAATACCTACCATGACATAATTTTAGGAGGTTTATATATTATGTTTCTCACATTATGGAGAAGTTATCTCTTTGTCTGTTTCTGTGCAGGAATTTGCTGCTCCCTCTAACAGGGCTGGCAGACTTGATATGTAGTAATTACTAAACTTCTGCCTAGACTCTAGTATATTTGCATGGAATTAAATCACTGTCCTTTTTACCTTAATATTGGGTTATAAGCAGCTAGAGTCCAAGAACTGAATCATCAGTCCTTCAGCAGTCATTTTTCTGTAAGCTGTGTCAGTGAATAAAGGGTCTGTCAACTCCCCTGAAATTAGGATTCGTGGCCCATGGAGACCCTGTCTGTGACTCAAGATATTTCCCAAGTATGTACAAGTTGAACTAAATTTTTTGAAGTTAGACTGCCTTTTGAGAGTCTCAAGGGTAACAGAATAGTAGTTAACTCAACCGCATGGTGAGTGAAAAAATTGGTTTTACCTGAACTTGGGATGCTATCCTAAATGAATCCTTAATGAAGTAAAATAGACAGCTAGCAGCGTATCAGTGCAGAGAATTACTTGTACACTTCAGTGTTGGTGTATCAAATGCAGTAACAAACTTAGAAACAAAACTGAAAAAAAGGGAAAAATGAATTAAAACTGAAACCTGAGCTGCCTCTCAGTCATGGGCTTTTGCTAACTTTGGGCTGAAATATAGCACTTGTCATCTTATCCATGTTTATGACAGCCTCAGCAGCATTTAAGATGAATAAACAACTTTAACTTCAAAATGTATTTCAGTATGACAGGGATAAGAAATATATAATACAACTAGAAGAGTGTCTGTGAGTCAGTCATACCTATGCCTCTAACAAAATAAATTATATTTGTTAGCAAAAGGAGTTTCAAAAAAGTTTTAAGTATTCCCTACATACTACAGGCTATGGATGTGGTACACTCAGAGTGTTGGTAGAGATTTGGCTTTGACCAATACCAAACATTAAGCTTGAAACATCAATGTATGTCAGACGCCATGTAAGGCAGAAGATATATGTTTCTTGTCATAATGGTTGGAGGTGTAAAAATCCTTATCTCCAAGCTATAGTATCCTGACTCTGACAGCTAACAAGAATCTGTGTCCTACAGAGAATCAAAACAGTTATTTTTGTACAAGTTTTTCAGCTGAAAAGCATTGTTCTCAGTACCTCAGCACTCCAAGAAATTATATGCTCAAGTAATTTGCCCTGCTTGTGAAAGGAAATGGGTGCCTGCATAACAGTATGTGAATACCACTCAGTAGACACTATGAAGTGTCAAGGCTACCTCAAAATAAATTCAAATGAAATATGAGACAAATTAAGTGTAGGAAAGAAAATTATGTAAGGGACTGAATTAACTTATGGTAATCAATGTACATAATTTTCCACAGTTTAAATTACAAAGTAAATTTGCAAGTTATAGGAAATTATTGAAATGAAGGGAAATGTTATGAGAAAGAAGGGAAGTGAGGCTACAATGCAGGAGGAGCAAGAGCTAGTCTGGGAAAAACATCAATGGGTAATCTATACATATTCTCTTCACATAGGCTTAAACATATTTCAGGCAATAACTCCACCTTCTCAATGTTAGTAAACAAAAATACGTAGCTAGTCTTTTTGATATCTGGCTTTAATAGCTGGCTGAATTGGTAGTTCACTAGTTTTCTAAACTACCAATCCAAGCTGCTTTTGAGAGAAAGATCCAGCACTTTCAGTACTCCACTCATCTTTGTTAATCTGAAGCTCCTTACCACCTGTTAAAAAAGTGATAGAGACAGATTTCTAACTATTAGAATTGCCTCACAGTTTGAATAGAAATTTTGAAGTCAGACAGTATTAAAACATTTGTGTTGTTAGCAAAATCTTTAAGAACAGTCTCAGCGTTATTCAGTTCAGTCAAAAGAGACATTCCAGTTGTCTGGCACAAAAATGATGACATGTGAAACCCACAGAACTTGAAAAATAATAATTTTTTTTGTTAAAGTAGCAGAAAATCCAAATGTAGTTTCAAACTGTGGTGCTATCTATTATTTTAAAAAGCTATAACAAGCAACTTCCAAAGCCAGCATGAAACCTAATTATAGAATATCTTTCCTGTAGCTGCTTCTATTTACATCTCTTCAAGCACAGAAGCAAATAATCTAGGCTTTCCTACAACATCAGCATGTTCCTGACCGTTCTCGATGACACTCCTAAATGAATTTACTGCATTTTGAAGACTGATGCTTTTGGCATTGAGGTCTGACAAAGCTTCAATTTACTCTATTGGAGAAAAACTACACATCATGTCATATAAGTGATTGATTGCATAGGAATCCTTTTCCCCTGTATATTTTTCTCATGTACTGACTTCTTTCCTAGTCTTTCAGCCCCTTCACAACACTAAAGTACCTTATTCTGAGAAGTAGCAGAGGCATCAGCAATGGGTAAGATGCAGGCATATTTACCACCACAGTACTTCTATTTGTCATTTTACTGGATGTGGCTATTCTCCTACAAGATTAATCTCAATATTATTTTATGTCATTTGAAATACAGATTAATCTTTATTTGTATTGAAATTAATTCTTCTCATCAGGCACTGCAAGGCCATAAAAAATTTGCTAAAAACAGAGGGGTACTGAATAACCAACCTGTAGAGGAACTCATTTCTGCTCAGAAATTAATTTTAATGGAGTCATAGGAAACATAAAACCTAACTGGAAATAGTTATTATAATGTGTGCAATCTGGAGGCTCCGGTGTTCACCTTTCTGTCATTGACAGGACATTTCACTCATTCATATGATTCACAGATACATAGTGAGTACAGAGTTAAGAGTTATATAAAATAGTGGTATTTGCAGTGTTATGTCTTTTAATGAATATATATAGGGCTAGGGGTTTAGATTGCATAAAACTTGCATAAAAACCAGCTATATTTCAAATGTCAGAGAAATGACAGTTTGTTCTCTTATTTGTCACTACTTTTATTGCAAGAAAGATGGATGCTTCAGTAACAAGCAGACCTGTGTCAGCAAGACCCCTTCATTTAAAGTCTGAGTTTTTTCTGTTACAGATCCTGCTGGAAAGCAGGGAAAGGGAAAGAGGGTGAAAACTCCTCTGGAACGAAATGTCTGAAAAATGACCTGGCAGTTCACAGGCTACTGCCATTATTCAGAACCTTTCATCCTTAATACACATCCTCTTAAACTATCATTATGGTCCAGATTTGCTCAGGTATTTAAGAACTTAGCTGGAATTTGATTTCTTCCTAGGGCAGTACCACACGACTTGTAAGTAAAATAATGATTTCTGGCCCAATTAGTAATTAGTTAATTGATCTAAATTAGAGCAACTCATCTAAGTTTCATTCCTCTCTAGAAGTATACTTATGTACTTCAAGTCAAGCTATTCACACCAGTGTCTTAGAGTATTAACCACTTGAAATCAGGGTCAGGCACATTTTTATATATATTGGAAGCTTTGTAATTTTCCCGGGTGAAGATTACTGACTCTGAGCAGTCCATCCTAAGCTTCTTTCTCAGCATTTCAAACTCTCTTTCTTTGGCAGACAGCAACAGTGTCCATGTATTTTATTTGGAGGCTATGCAGGCTTGTTAATGTGACAGGTTACCTGGAATTTAGATTTTTCAATGCTTATTTTCAGTTTAAAATTTGCCTACCATGATAGTTTGCACTACGTACTATCCCTGGATTACTGAGTAAGTCACCTACTTTATTTTGTGTTTATTTTGGTTGTTTACACATAGATTCTACTGTTTCTTTGCAATGTTAAATAGTTTATTAATTAGCTTGAATGGTAAACACACTTTTCTATTCATTGAGAGTAGTATGGGATTTTACACTACTGCCATGCAGTTGCTATTTTTCCCAACTCCAGTAATGGCCTCTTTTCAAAATTATAGTATTTGTTTCAGGTTTTACAGCTTACTGCAAATCCCTTGAGCTCAATATACAATCATTTGTGACAGGCTATGTTTGTGACATTTCTTATCTTTACTTGCTAGGTAGCATTGATTTTATTTGTCTTACATTATTCTGCACAGAATAGTAGTCATGATGTGTTTCTGTGTCAATATCTGATGAAAAGACAGCAGAATAATTAGTTACATCAAGGCTGCATTAGCAACGTCTCTCACCTTGTCAAAAATGGGTTTCAGTAGCTCATAATGAGATTATAAACCTCTGAGAACAATGGTAAAAATAGTCTTACAGGGATTTACAGTGGTGTTTTTTTTCAGTCCTAATTCCTTAAGACTGTATCAAGAAGCTTTCTGGGACTCTAATAATCAGCATTCAAGATTAACAGTATGGTCAGTTGATGAGCACATATTGTCACAGAAGAACTGGATGGCCTGTTCAGATCATGAAAAATGTACCTTTGAAGTATGTCTACCATTGTCAGGGAAAATGTGTTCAAAAGAAAAGAAATGATAAAAGAGACTAATTGCCTTGTGCAATACTCCTGTGACTGTGTAATTATCGCAGTATTAAAGTCATTGGGGGAAAAATCTTCTGTTATGAAATGACACTGAATGCATTTGGATTCAATTGTTAAAGTTGTGTTCACTTGTCCAAAAGATAATAGTTTATCACATTCTTGCTTTCTTCGAGAAGGTTCATTGAGGAACATTATATTTTAATTTTTTGAAATTATAATTCTTTACATGGGAAACCTCAGCAATTAGTAGTTTGTGCAGAATACAGGAAGATCCAGGATATATTGGCAGATATATTGCAGTATGTGTAAAAATCTGTTCCTTTTCAGTCAAACTTTGAAGTGAGCAATAAATGACTTCTCCATAACTATTAATTTATAAAAACCTGAAAATACATAGAAACCTGCAAATTTTAGCATTTTCTTTCAAGGGGAAATTCACGTTTCTGTATCACTTCTCACAGATTAATTACAGAACAGGGTGGATTGATAAGTACTCCTTTTACCATCTTTCAGCTCACCATTTTGCAAGATGAAAAAGTCCTAACAGTTCTGCAGTTCTCACAGTATCGGAAGGTGATATATGATACCTCAAAGACCAGGCAAGGAAGTGGATTGTGAAAAAGTCATATTTTCATACATGTGTACTTCAAATGTGCCAAAGAAGTTTATTTACCTCAACACAATTTGCTAGTCATTTCTACCTGAAGTCTTATTCACAAATAAGTCTCTTTGAAAGATCAACGTAAAGGAAGATGAAGACTTTGAGTACAAGCTGTCAGTCAAAGTCTGTAACAGCAACAACAGAATGATTAATGATGAGAGTAGCACTGTGAGTTGCTTTGCATCAGTTATGTACATAGACCTGCATTCATTGGTGTGTCCACAGAGTGACACATTTATTATAGTGCTACCATCCTAACTGTGAGGAATTAATTACAAAAATCTCCAAATTTTTTCGTATTTTGAGCCAGGTTGTCTAAAATATGAATTTGCAACTAAGTTTAAAAGTAGAATGTTGGAAAAAAAAGTCCTTTTTCCTTCCCCTCCACTTGTAAAGCTGGTATGGAATGACAGAAGAATTGAAGACCTGTTTTCAGCCAGGATACCTGCAGTATCTAAACCAACACTCAGATTGACTGTTTTCCTTCAACTGTCATGGGATTTCTACCACAACTTTCAGATCTTGCTCTCCATAAGATTTTTGTTCCCTTTCTTATGAAACACATGGAAACCTTCCTTCAGTTTTCCTTGTGCTTTCTCTGTAATGATAATCTATGCTGACGAAAATAAAGTATGTTTATGTGCACTGCTTGTTATGGTCACTGCAACATTTGGAACATTATCTCTTCTACGAAGAAGAAAAACTCTGTGATAGGTTTATAGTAAAATTGAAATCTGCTGTGTTTACTGGTTTTGATACTCTACTTACACCAAATCATACTTCTTTGAATTAAAGCAAATTTAACAGCCATTTTGACGAATCTTTGCAATAGTTATAGTAAGCAAAGCATGCAAATATGATAGGGAAATAATTTTAGTATTATTTGTATGTTCTTCATGCTTAAACTAGTTTCTGTTCTTTGTCGCTGAACTATTTCCCAAAGATTGATGAAATTTCTTAGCAACATGCATTACTCTCTGATCTTTCAGTATGCTTGCAGTTTTAGCAAGCTCCAACATGCTGCCACTAAATAATGTGATCATTATTACTGAATTTTCTCTGAATAAGACCACAGTTATGCAAAGCAAAGCCCACAGACTTAATGCTCCTGCTCAGCAAGCTTGTTTCCATAATGTAAACAGAAGACTCTATGGGGAGAAAGTGAGTGGAAATTATTAATAATAGAAACAGACATAATAGATTCTTAATTTCTATGCTGTAATTTCTTAACTGGTAATCTGTTGCACATTAGATGTCTAGCAATTATTGGGCTTTCTTAATTTAATTACAAAGAGTAACATTTTGCCCCTACATGAATTGAAATTTATCATGCTGATTCCAGACCAGATCTCAGATTTATTGAGAACATCTGGCATTTTGATCTTGTTCTCTTGAATTACTGCACCCTTCTCACATGCTAAAACCTAAAAATTTTATAAGGAAGCTCACCATTTTATCTTTGAAGTCACTACTGTAACACAAAATACAGTTCTACTACTAAGAAAGCATATAGCTGTGATTAGAAACCACTATTTTTTCCTTGAATATATTTTTTCATGGAGGAATACTTTGCTGAAGCCTCATTTGCTGAGGTTTGGGGATTTTGTATTTCTTTTTGGAAATGAGATCAGTTCCATGATTCTTGGTGGACTTCATCACCTCACTCCTATCTAATTAGATATGCCTTTACACTTTAAAGAATATTTTAGTTTCAAAGTCATGCTGATTAGTCTATAATTCACCAGATATTTGGGTTTTTTTTTTTGTTTGTTTGGTTTTTTTTTGGTTTTTTTTTTGTTTGTTTGTTTGTTAGTTTTTTTTTTTTTTTTTTAAAGTATGTCAACCATTTGCTTTTTTTACTGCTTTGGCCATTTTGTTAAATTCTGCAGGGAAATTCAACAAAGCATGTTTACTATATTCTCCAGATCATTTAAATTACTTTCTTTTCCTTTAGATTACATTCCTGGTCCTGGCATTATCATCCAATTCCTTGTACTTTATATAAATGTTGGTTTATGTTTGCGTTGTTGGGTTTTCTGGGGTTAGTGTGGGGTTCTTTTGTGTTTGTTTTTTTTTTTTTTTAGAAAATGCAAGAAAAAAATTAATCTATTTTTTTTTTTATTTTCCCTGATTTTTTTAAGTAAAAATACATAGGATGTTGTCAAGTAATATCTGTAGACATCTACTTATTTAAGCAATGAAATAGTGTCAAACTTCTCATGAAATTTTAATGCTAACACTTCACGTTCTGACAAGAATAGGAAGGGGTTTTATATCATTTCCCTTTAATCCATTTAATTATATCTATTACCAAGATCAGAAGAAGAAAGTAAAATATGAGATTAAAGTTTAGAAGATAAAAAGATAAAAGGAAAATATGAACAAGAATTTGTCATTGTCCTCAAGCTGACCAAAAGAACAGCACTCAAGTATTAAGACTGCTCCAATCTCGAGTTGCAAATTAGTCTAAATCTCAAGCTATGGAATAAAACAAGCAATGTGTCTGTCACTCTCACCAGGTAATTCTGCTATGGTAGCTTCAGTTGAAGTGAGTAAGTTTCACATGCTGCTAAGGAGTGAAATATTCAATCCAGTACTGACACAGTTTAAACCCAGCTGTTAACTAAGTACCATGCAGCTGCTCTCACACCTTCCTCCCTTTCCCCTCCCCCCCTTCCCCCACTTTCCTATTGAAATGGAGAAGAGAACTGAAAGAATGTAAACCTGCAAGCTAAGAACAGTTTAATAATTAAAGTACAATATACTACTACTACTGCTACTACTACTACTACTGAAAATGATAAGGAAAATAACAAAGGGAGAAAATATAAAACTAAAAGGAGAACAGAAAAAGGAAACCAATAAACACAAGTGATGCACGATACAATTGCTCACCACCCGGTGACCAGTACCCATCCCAACCTGAGCAGCAATTGATCCCTTCCAGGTAACTCTGCTCAGTTTATATACTGGGTATGATATGCTGTGGTATGGAATGACCCTTTGGCTAGTTTGGGTCAGGTGTCTTGTCTGTGCTTTCTCCCAGCTTCCTCTGCCTCTCTTCACTGGCAGAGTGCGAGACTGAAAAGTCCTTGATCAGGTAAGCGCTACTTAGCAACAACTAAAACATTGGCATGTTATCAGCATTACTCTCAGACTAAAGCCAAAACACAGCACTGCACCAGATACTAGGAAGAAAATTAACTCTATCCCAGCCAAAACCAGGAAAATTATGAATCATATACTAATCTTCTGGGAAATGTTATATAAAACTTATTAGTAAATTATGGTTTGTTAAGGTCTTTTGTGTGTTTGTTGGGGTTTTTGTGTGTTTTTTATTTGTTTATGTTTTGGGATATTTTTTTTTTTTACTCTTAGTGATGCAAGTTCATTACCAAGATTAATTTTATACGTGCAAATACTTCAGCATGTTGAAAACTAATCAGAGTATTTTATACGATTTAAGTGCTCATCTCATACTGTCAGGAGAAAAAAGAAGAAGCAATGCAGTACTATTTATGTTTCAAATAGTAACAACATTCCAATTTTTTTTCCTTTCAAAGCGGTCACATTTAAAAATGCCAGCTTCATTGAGCATGAAATGCTTTGTATGAGACAATCTGGCTTTGTCTTCACTGAGAGGGGTCTGTTGAAGTTCCTAGGAAGCACTGGATCTTTTGCCAAGAAGGTCAAGAAAGTTAACTGTGTGAATCATCTTTAATCTTAATGTTTTATGAGTATTTTTCTTCAGAAGATAAAGTTGTCTATTTTGAAATACACCTCTTTTCAGCATTATTCAACATGGTTTACTTACCTGAGATTAATAGACAATCTTCATGAGATAGTCACTTTCCTACAAGCATTTGTTCTGTTGGAGGGAAGAAAAAATTTTCTTAAGAATTCTTATTTTAATCAAAATACTTCCATCTACAGCAATCTCTAGCTGAAATACTGACCACTGTTTCTTCTTCCAATTCTACTATAAGATAAAAACTGGCAATATGATTAAACTTATTTCATCTGTAATATGGCAGAAAGTAGCAAGTTCCGAAGAACAGTAATCTTGAGCCATCCCCAGAACACTTTTCCATCTTTGACACAAGAGTGAGTTAAATTACTCGCTCTACTGATGCTAATCCATAAACTTTCCTGAAAATTATTGTTTAATTATAGCTGTGCATTATGCCTTACGTAAGTACACTTAATAAGTGGAAGCACATCCAGTTTCTAGACACCTAGAAGCCAAGTTCACTATAATTTTGCTTTTATATTGTTAAAACTCCTATACAACTTGATGAGAAAAATCTCTTTTTCATTTTCCACTGGCTACAGTCTTCTGGCTCAACAGTAAGTAATAGCTGTGGCATCATGCCAAGGAAACTGACAAGTTCAATGTGATTCCCATGTTCCGTTGAAGAACTGTACTTTCCATTTCACAAAGGAGGTGTTTTGATTTCCCCCCCTCTAGAAATGACTCAACCCAAGAACAGGGAAGAAACTGGATTCCTACAGTGTAGACAATTTTACTTTACGCCTGTCAAATAATATCTAAAATATTAAGACTTATTCTTCTAGATACACTTTTAACTATAGAGGCAAGTAACTTGAAGTGAGGGTTTAAAGATATGTCCCTTAATACTAGTCAGAATAAAACCTTTTTCTCTTACAATGTTTATCACTGGCAGCTAAAGTAGTGCTTCATTTCCAGAGTGCTGGAAAAGTTCCTTCTGAAGAGGCATCTGTTAAAACATTTTCTATCAAGGAGAAAGGAAAAGGTCTACTCCAGCCAGTTATTTCCCCATCCCTTTTATTTTATCTCCCGCATCATATGGAAGCCATCACTGTTATAAAGTCAAAATCATATTTGTACCAGACAAACTGACTCTGAATATGGATTTTATTTTGGACACCACTACATTTGACATGCTCTCTATAGTAAGCTATTTCTTATATTTAAATGGCAAGTATTTCTGTAGTAATTAGAATACAACATACTCTCTGTCAGATGTCTGCCTGACTTGGGTAGTTTTCAGGATAACAGTTGTCCAAGAAGCTCTGGTGTAGTGTGAAAAAGTCAAACAGATGGGAAGTTTTAGTTTATTTTAGTGTATTTTTAAGTTTTATTTAGCTAAGGCACAGGGCAACAGGAAGTTTAATAAAATGTTAAATAACTAATAGCAAGGGCATATTTAAACCCCTGGTGTGGCAGTGCACGCAGTATTGTAGTACCATTCCAACAGGGCAGGAAAGAAATTAATACTGGTCTTTTTAGGAAACACTAAATTACCTTTTGAGCTTTTATTGGTCAGAGCATGAAACAATAATAATGAAAGCTTTTGAGAGACTGTTCATTAAAGTCTCAGTAAAGCAGGCACTTGAATGCAAAAGTTTGGATAATTTCACATTTAAATCTGCGAATATTTGATTTTTCCCAAGGTAATGGAATATACTTTGCAACAATACCAGACTAGTAATAGCAGTTCATAGTTCACTTTCACTTCATATGTATTCCAAGACTTTTACTTTTTTTTTTTTTTTTTAATTATATTGGAAGTGATAGAAACCTAAGAGGTAGTTAATTTCCAGAAATATTCTTGGTTTTAACTCAGGTTCCAGAACTGACTTATTATCTGACTTTGGTGACTGTGAAGTTAATATTTCAGACAGTTCAAATACTGACAAAGTAAAATGCGGGATCTTATTGACCACTAAATGCTCATCTGGAATGTCATTTATCGGTTAATCAATTAAAAATAAACAGAAAAAAAAGTTGGGCTCAAAGAGCTCAAACGTGGATCAATAAACTGCAGGAATATTACGTTATTAGTATTACAACTTTCTGAAATGGGAATTGGGGTTGAGATAGAATATTCTGGGCAGAATTTTAATAGCTAATAATTGATAAACATAGCAACAATAAAAACGTGTTAATTGTTTCTTAATTGTTTGAAAAATATTTTTGCTTTGTTTAAAATTCAGTTACATGACCAATATAGAAATATTATGATTCTGAGTTATGTAGAAATTAAATACAAACCACATTTGAAATGCTGTTTCTTTTGACAGAAAGACATTTAACAACAACAGAGTCTGGAGGGCTGGGACCAAGGAGGACAGTATATGAGAAATAAAAGATCTAAGTGAAACTTAAAGAGGCAAATGTCTCTCTAAGAAGGCCAGTGTAAAATATATTAATTTAATTTATTACTGGAGAGACTAGGGATATGAGATAAATTTTCCAGATTGAATCATTGTTAGTGTAAGTATCCTAATAGTGTTGTGTGAAGGGAAAAAAGGAAATGGGCAGGTAAAACACTATAGCCCCCCCTCCCAATTATTAATTCTAGCAATTTTAGTAATGTTACTTACAGGGTGACAGAAACAAGGCATGGTTACTTCGCTTTCTAGCTAAGTTAGTGTAAGGCTAATATGATGCTTCATTAGTGTTCAGCATGGCCAAGATTTCAACAGTATTTCTAACAACTTTACCAACCTAAGGGGTATAAATGGAGGTAAGTTTAGCATCTTCCCTGAACTGCTGGATGGTAAGTTAGGGATAGGGAAGTGTATATAGGAGGTTAATTAGGTTGGCAGGTTCTCAGTAGGTAATCTCTTTACAGTGTATGATGTATTTTGTGACCTAGCAGTGTTCCCCATCTGTTTGTTCAATGCACGTACACTTAGGTAGTGAACATTTTAAGACTTTTCTTATATATGTAATTGAGAGGGAGATTAGTTTTGCAGATGGTTTGCAGCAGAGCTTAAAGATAGTTTAACTGCATAAATAGTTAGGATTTCTTTTTTTATTACCTTTTCTCATCACAAATAAAAATCCTCTCTATTAAAGTTACTTTTGCTACCCAAGTTTCTTATTCCTCATTAGGACCTGTGGTCTGTTGACAATTTCTTACATGAGAGTGAAAGTTTCCATAATACACGGGACAGATTTTAGCTTGTTATAATTCAGCAGAAATCCAGTAGCATCTCTTGTAGAAGCAAATGCTTTAGTCGTCTAACTCACTCCAGTGCTTTAAGAGGAGAGTGAAAACGGTAATGGTGTTACTACTAGTTGCTGGAACTATATTGACCATATCTTAAAATATGGTATTTAGCACCATAGCTAAGTTTTGAAAGTGGGCTTGCTGAAAATTTTGGATTTACATTTATTTCACACATCAAAATTTAAAGCTAAAAACTTGAGTAAATCAATGAGGGGGGAAAGAAAGTAAATAATGTAAATAAGAAATATTTCTATTATTTCAGCATTAGAAACATTATTTATTCTCTTATATCCTGACGTCAGAATATAAGTTAAAGCTTTCCTTCCCATTTCACAGAACAATGGGCATAGAAAAGGATCTCTTTTTATCTAAGAGTACATAAAGCTGAAAAGGCTGTTCAGAAATATAATTCATAGTCACATGATAGAACAACTGCAGAGAAAGCGGAATCCATACAAACATTTATACAATAAGAGCTTCAAACAAATTTTATTTAGAACAAAAATATAAACAAATTAGAAACAGAAATATTAGCATTCACATGAGTGGATGGGCCACATTATTCACATGAGACTCTACAGACTTTGATTTTAAAGCACATTTGCAATGTGCTTTTCTTAAACTTGGGTATTCGCGAAAGCTGGCATAGTTTTGAAAGAACCCACAAGCATAAAACCAAGTACATTCTATATTATTATTTTTTCATGTTTTGTCTCTCAATTCAGTTCAAATTAAGTTTTGTTGTAGCTTTTGTTAGTGCTCAGAAGTACAAGCCAAATTATACCAAATGTTTTCAAATGGTAACTTTATTCCCTTCTTGTATGATGAACTAGATGATACTAATTATAACTGTTGCAGTGTCCAAGTGTTATTTTGATCTCAAACTGCTGAGGACTTTGTGGTCCTGAAGTGCAAAAAATCCTGTGATGACTTCTAATTGAAATTTCTGATTTCATCTAGAGCAAGAATGAAAGCAGCAGGTTTACCATAATACACTGAATTTGACCATTTGTATATTCCACTGATTTAAACTGCTAGAAGTTGTTCACTGTTATCTAATTAATTTCAAAGGCATAGATAACATTGTTGTCAAACCATGCTGACTTAATTTTCAACTTACTTTTTAAAGACAGGAGTACATGAACCTCAAGCTGTTCACTACTACGTTTCAGTAACATTGTGTAATGATAGATTTCAGCAGAATACAAACATTTTCTATTTTATACATATAACAAATAGATCCTGCTTCCAAACTATGTATGTTTATTTAAAAGGAGTAGAGGTTTTTAAACATAAATAAAATTAGTTCTAATGGATATTATAAAAAATAAAATAAGCACGGTTGAAAAATTAATTTGAATATCAGTTTCCAATTTCCCAACTTTTCTATGCATATTTAATTATTCTATTTTTCAAAATATGTATTTTTATTGATTTTAACCTTAATTTGTAGAAAAATTTCTTGGACAGAAATTTGTTCTGGCAGACTAACATTAAAGAACATTCAAAAAATGTTTTTTTTCCATGACATCAGATGGTCAAGTAAAAAAATAGATGATCATAGCTAATTAAAGTACCCTGAAAAATATAGGCTGTCATTGAATAAATGCAGTTGTGTGTCAAAATTTCATGTGTCTATCAGATTCTGAAGTAAATACGGACACTTGGAGTAACAAATACGGTTTTGTGCTTGCATCTGTACAGTTAGCTCTATGGAATGGTTCTGAACTTTATTTAAACAGACATCCTAAAATTCTGCAGGAGAGATTCAGATCTCAATTATAGAACTAGACATCCAACATAACTCCATTGTCCATTTGGATTTCTTCCAAAGAAACTGAGATCAGAGTCAGACTGGCTGGTTTTGTATGATAGTTCTGGCAGTGTTAGCCTCCCCTGATGTTTATTGCTGACTGCTGCAGCATTTCAGAAATTCTTACAGTGTCTTTAGGAGGGTAATAAATGCGGGGCCTGACCCGAAGTTCTGATTTTGTAGAGACTGGCATGCTACAGGAACCAGAGTTGTCTGGGATCTTTTTACCTCAGAATATAGGTGCCTTTCCCAGATAAGAACTGAAGAATGATACATTTATTTTTTAGTCTATTCTGACATTTCATTCACTTGCCGATGACAGTCCATGATAATCTGTTATTTAAACAGTGAGGAGCAATGATGTTACACAGACATTTTCCCTTAAGTTTCAACCTCCTGAAAATAATACAAATTTGTCATAATTCAAGCCTCATTTTCCACCTCCTATCAAAATGCAAAACATTCATTTGAACAAGATGAACTCTTTCCAAAAGAGTCTTAATAATTTCATTTAACAGCTCGTCTAAGTATGTAGTCTGATGTTAGTTGCATTATTTGAGGTATAATCTTTGGCATTTTACAAGCAATTCAACAGCGCGATTGAAAAGTCTTAATCAATTATTTTTCTCGCTTTCTTCATATTAGTAGTCAGCCAATTGCTAATAGAACAATAATCACTTCATCAGCTATGCTAAAATTAGCTTTCTTATTACCTGTCACTTCTTTCTTACTTTTTACCATGAATTTCTCTGATCCTTCTGTTTGCTTTTTAGTTCATGGACTGAATCTGAAAAGTGTTGTTAGAAATTAATGTTAATTTCATGAAAATTTAAGTAGGAAATGAGATGTGGGATTGTGTATGAGATGTATAACATTCTATCAATGCATATTATGAGTAAAATATTCTACACAGATAAATAAAAGAAAAACGTGGGAAATAAACTGTGCAGGGAAAGTAACAGAACATTGTAAGTGCTGATGTTTCATTGAAAGCCCAGTCAGCATGACACAGGATTGGAAATAGATGTGTCCATCTGCATGGAATCTTCTTAGGACTCTGACTAGAAATTTGCTCTGAAACAAAAAAAAAAAAAAAACAAATCCAAACAAAAACTAATTTTTGAAAAGCATTTTTCTTCTTAGATTGAAATCAGATGTATGCCAGCATGCTACATAGAGAAGACCACGTTCACAATCATCTGGCAAGACTGTATTGAACTGATAAACTTATGCTGTTTAGCAGGGAATGAGCAGCGTTAGAACTCTTTTAAAAACTTATTCTTTAGTGTAAAATATGTAAGCAATCATTGAAGTTTTCCAACCCCTATGATGCTAAGCTGTTAACTGCATTCTTTAAGGGATGAGCTTGAATCTGTTCACGAAGAAGACAAGGTAGATTACTTACTCCAAAGCATTCTAGTCCAGGTTTTTTTGTAACTTCTGGTGAAAGATAATTAATGTGCTATAACATAACAGAAGCTGGAATCCAAAACCACTGTAAAAGTATAAATAAAGACTTAGAAATAGAGAAATATAAATTCACACATTAGAATATAAGCGAGCAAGCAAGCAGAACTGGGGGAAGTAGCAAGAGATCACTTAAGGTTTCATCCTAATTTAGTCAGGAAATGAAAAAAACTGTAACAATACAGAATTATTTTGGGAATCCCCCTCTTTCCCCCCCCTCAAAAAAAAAGCCCAAAACCAAAACCACACCCCTAACTAATCAGTTATCAAACCTGAGAATGACTGTTTTGACTACTAAATTACTATAGAGAAAGGAAGAAGGTCCTTCTCATTTTACTAGCATGTAAACAATATTTCACAAATGTAGTTAAAAAAATCAAAGCAATTTCGCTAACATACTTCTATTGAACAAGCAATTGTCTGTATCCATCCAGGTGGATGTTCTCAGGAGTGAGGTGGCCTGCATTCTGCATCCAGAGAGTGACTTCAAATTACTTTTTCTACATTTCTGAGCTTGTCAGTATGTGTTAAGCATCTTTGGAGTGTACCTCCCTCCTCTCCCTCCAGGGGATTTATATGTCTATTTTTCTAATCTTGCTTGCACTTGGTTGTGACTACTCTTTACATGCACACATGCACACTTAAGCAGGTTACTGTAGTGCCAGCATATGGCAGTTCAGCAGTCAGTAAGGGAATTACCTAACTAGTTCAGGCATGCCCTGAAGGAGCACGTTTTGGTTAAATCTTAAGAAAGATACAAAGTCTGTATATTGTCTTCTGATTCCAGACACCATCCTGACATTTCAGTGAGATATGCGTTGTTTCCACCAATGGAACAACATACTGCATCCTGGAATACTAATTTTTCACACTACTGGGGTACAGACATGAGTATTAATTCATTTTCCTTTTTTTTCTTCAACTCCGAAGATTCAATGGGTAAAATACATTAGGAGTCTAACCCAAAAGTCTGCAGTTCCTCCTACTTGCATCAAGCTTAATCCTCCAGTGTTCTTTGAAAAGGAGATAAATACCTTTTATTGAGGAATGTTTCAGAACTTCTGGTTTTGGATGGAATTTTTGCTGGTGTAATTAGTGTTTGTATTTATATTTTTTTTTTTTTCCAAAAGAACTCCTTGTATGCTTGGAATTTGGATTTATCTAAATGATCTTTCAGTATTTATAAGATTTATTATGTTGCCACCTTTGACTTGATTACACCCCTAGTCTTCTCTTCAGTTTTTCTTGTATGATTATGTCGGAGTTGTGAGTGGTTTTGAAATAGACGTTTTTATGTCTTTGATAAATAATATGCTTAAAAAAGTAACTTTTAGCAGCAAGCAGTTATGCCTAATACAAACAACTACAGCTCCTCTGTGGAATTTAGGTTAACAGCAGGTACTATAATTTTGGAACAGTTTGTCAACAAAGGAGTCAAAAGGTGCACAAATCTGTCATTTAAGTAAAGATCGAACATACTATGCTTTGCGTAAGAATGGAATGATCAAGTTTTATTGTGAATATGAATTAGAGTTTTTTTTCATGACACAACCCTACTTTTTTTTCTATCTTAATTGTCTGTTCTGATACTAATTTATACCATGTAATTTTAATAAGTCAGTGTACTGGAAATAGGAGAGTTTATTCATAGTAATAAAGCTTTGTTACATATTTCATCTAGTTTTCCTTTACACCTGTCATTTTTCAGTATTTTTTTAATTGATGTTTTCCAAGCGCCATAACTAATATCTTCATGCAAAGACTTTAGAGAACTACAGAGCAATTTATAATGAGAGATAAGATTCTGAAACACAATGAGGAAGAGAAATCATATTTAAATTAAAGGATCTTGAAGGCCTTTGAACCGAGGGGTTCCTTTTAGTTGTAGGTTAATGTAACTTGTGCTTCAGCAAAAACACAAATTTGGTTTTAAACAAAGGAATGCAAACAAGTTCACAAAATGTAAAAACATTGCTCTCCATAGTAGAGGTCTCTTCAGTGACTTCAAGAGTATTTCTTTGTTTTTTTTCATATTCTGTTTGTCTTTAAAAAGTCAGTCTTCAGCCTTTTATTTTTCAAAAGACATTCTCCCCACTCCTTCCCCACCTTGCCCAGTAATCCATCCTTATTGCATCAGTGAGTCACTCTTCAAATAATCAATTGCATTTTCATTGTATGACTTGCAAGCCTACCACCAAGCTTAAGTTTGGCCAATAGTATCAGGTGGTTTTGCAATTCATGATACTTATTTGGATATTTGCCTTTTTTTTCCCCTCTGATGAATAATCTCCCAGCTAAGCCAGTCTGGGGACTCTTCCTTGTACATGCAGCATCTCTGTGGTCCCTATGTAATGTCTGAAGAATTTGTAACATTAGCAGAATGAAGATAGGCTGAGAAAGTTGGGGCTGTTCAGCCTAGAGAAAAGAAGGCTGCATGAAGACCTCATAGCAGCCTTCCAGTATCTGAAGGGAGGCTATAGTGATGCTGGGGATGGACTATTCATTAGGGACTGTAGTGATAGGAAAGGGGTAATGGGTTCAAACTTAATCAGAGGAAGTTTATATTGGATATAATGAAGAAATTCTTTACTGTTACGGTGGTGAGGCACTGGAATGGGTTGCCCAGGGAAGTTGGTGAATGTTCCACTGCTGGCAGTGTTCAAAGCCAGGTTGGACAAAGTCTTGGGTGGCAAGTGTGATGTGTCCCTGCCCATGGCAGGGAGGTTGGAACTAGATGATCTTGAGGTCCTTTCAAACCCTAACTATTCTATGATTCTATGGGATTGCTATTATTTTAACTATTCAAAAATTTACTAATTGCATTAATTATATAAAAAGAAGTATTCTTCACAATCAATGCAACTAGAAACTGAAGTCTGCTGCTAGTAACACTAAGTAAAAAAATAAAAAAAAAAACAACCAAAAAACCTAAAAATTCCAAACCAAGTCATTCAAATGATTTTCTTTTAAAATCTCACTTTAATATATTGAGAGGTTTCTTGCTGCTGTCTAGTGATGTGAATATAAACTATCCATTGCACATACTGAAAAAAATTCCATCTAAACGTGCTGTTCTGATCTAATATAAAATCCCAAAATATAAGAGCATGTTATGCAATGCTTTTAGTAATCACGTTTGTGTGCCAGTAAATGGATTCTTAGCAACCAAATACCTTTTATTATTTGTTATTCCTTGAGCTCTGGAGGCTATCCTTTTGAGAAGAGGGTTGCAGTGTACCAAAAGACATAATGTTGTCCCCAAGATACTATACTGTGGAGTTAAAATATATATACTTACCATATTTTTCACCTTTAATGAGACACCAAATGTGCAATCACATCAGATCTACATTCCTAGAATAGTATTCTATTGTCATCTTTTCATTTAGAAGTAGAAATTAGTCATACAGGTATTGAAACCGTTTCATTGATGTTACCTAGAGGAAAAAAAAAAACCCTGTTGATTCATGTCATTATATTTATTTTGAATCTTCAGTTAGAACCCAAACAAAAGAAACACAGCATTACCCATACATGTATATAAACGTGTATATGTACAGTTTCTGCCACTAATTGTACATAAGATACTAATTGCAAAATTATAGTGTAAAAGTAGACACAAATTATTAGTTTTTTCATTATTATTTGTCTTATTGATCAAAATCTTGTTCATTACTAATTGGTGTTAATTGTGGAAGTCAGTTTATGAAACTTCTAGCTCAATCTTCTGGAGATCATTATATAGTCTTTCAAGCATATTTTTATATATTCAGGTAGATCTCCTTTCTATAAAGACTTCAGCATTTCTTTAACTTTGCATAATGTGTAGCTTGTTTCCATTTACTACAAAAAGCCTGAAGTCAGACAAATTGGTTTTGACTTAAGAATATGCCAAAATGTAGGTCATGAAGAAGTCTTACTTGGTCATTCTTATGAATGACTGCCCATTTGTTGAAAGTTTCCATATTGAGGTACTGAAAATTGAGTATATTCAGTTCTGTGTATATTACTCAGAATTATCTTCTGTGAAGTATTCTGTGTTGTTTGCAGCCTCCACTCTACTATACTATAATCTAGTTGTCATGTCTTCTCAGTGCTACTCTGCATTTGCTTCAATCCAGGTTATATTACAGCTCTTCAGCTATTACCTTTATTTGCCATGTCTGAATACTTGAAGACATAAAGAAAATGTTTTGGAGTCTTCTATTACATTCTATTTATTCCACATTTAATGCTTTCTTAACAATTTCATAACATATTCACTTTTGTTTTGCATTCCTTTTGTATATTATTTATAAAGGTCTTGCATCCATTTTCCAGAAGACTCTTCTGCTATTTCCTTTATTCTCTTTCTTTGGGAAGACATTTCTTAAGGATAGATTTCTTTAAGAAATGCCTTCTCTTAGGGAAAGATCCTTAAGATTCTCCATCAGATCAACTTTCACCTCAAAATTTTATTTCCTTGTGAATTAATACTGACTTTGTCACGGGTTCAGCAGCAGCAGCATATTTGTACTTCAGCCACCGTCCTCCATACCAAAGAGGCTTTAAACGTTTGGCTTGCTTAATTGCAGCACATGTTTCACAGTCATGA
>JASSUY010016160.1:0-29029 GCA_032466535.1 Forpus xanthops | reverse complement strand
GTGTCATATTTCCCTTTTCCGAGTTTTTGGAACTTCACCTGACTGCCATGTTTTTTCAAATATGATGGACAGTGGCTTAGCAACTTCATTTGCCAACTCCTTCAGGACCCGTGAAAGAATTTCATCAAGAGAGAAATTTGTGTCAACACTGTTAATGAAAATTGGCATATTTCCATTCATATCACCAGCTAAGGGTCTAATGATACAGGTTAAAAAAACCCACAAACAACCCAATAAAATAAACACCCCAAAGAAAAACCCAAACCAAACCAAAAGACAGAAAAGGAGCCAAAAGGAAAAAATAGGAACATTTTGTGCCATCCATAAGCTTAAAACTCCTTAAACCCGGCCATTCCAGTATAGTCAATGATGCTGGCAAAAAAAAAAAAAAAAAGAAGAAGTTAGAAAAAGTTTGACATCTATCTGATTAATAGAATCTTTTTATTATTATTATTTTCACCACTGTCTAAGCTGTCATCTGATAAAAGTCTATTTTTTATTTGTCTCTTACAAGAAAAAAGATTTCTTTTGCAAAATGTTGCCATCAGACACTCTTGAAAACTCATGGGATATTAAATGCTCAAAAGAAAATTACTTTAAATCATCTCACTCTGAAAACTGATAGTGAAACTATGATTGTAATTATAAATTACTGATAATGATTAGTTTTTCAGCACTTATCTCATAGTTACTTTAAACCATAATCATTTAGAAAAGAAAGATTTAGGTTTAGTTATATATCTCTGCAACATTATCTTGGCTTTTTCTAGACTTTATCTCTGTTTAAAAACTAACTTTCATATGCACACACAAATTAAAAAGCATACTGCATGTCAATAGAATGCTCAGGGCTTAATTTTCACCAGAGGTATACTAAGAATACCCTAACCAAAATTTGGTTGTCTAATGGTAAATGCATTTTGGGGTAACATGTGATGACAGCAAAGGGAAGAAAATACCGTAATAGTAGAAGAATAAAAAGTATCCCAGTCTCGCAAATAAAATTATTCAGTGTTTAAAAACTTGCTGAGTTTGTTATTTAAGAGAGAATTGTTGCCATTAAATAAATGTATACATATACATGTATCTGAAAATTATAAATTTATGACGTCATATGATTAACTCATCAGGACAGTGTGAAACTTTAAACTTTACTGAATACATTCATTAATGCACTAATTTCTTGCTAATGGTTAGGTATCATACCTTATCCATCATTAGTATTATGAACACAAAACCTTTAGTCTTTTAGATTTAATTCTTATATTAGATTACAAGTATTCAGTAATGCTGAGCTGATATTATTATATTTATTTAGCACTGACACCTACGATCCTTGGTGGTTCACTGAGCTGATGATGATCAGGCTTTAGAACTCTTTAAGGCAAGTTGCAGCTGAAGTCTTAAGTTCTTTTTTTCTCCAGTTTTGTTCACTGATACACATTTGTATTCAATTGCCCCTGCTCCCCCCAAAAAAAGGGGTCTCCTCTACTCCCATTGCTGCTTATATCAATTTTGGTTTGTTTGGCAGGGTGTTCTG
Source organism: Forpus xanthops (assembly GCA_032466535.1). Classification (NCBI taxonomy): domain Eukaryota; kingdom Metazoa; phylum Chordata; class Aves; order Psittaciformes; family Psittacidae; genus Forpus; species Forpus xanthops. The sequence continues at coordinate 27,489 of JASSUY010016160.1, read as the reverse complement.
ACAAATTGCAGTCTTTTGGGCTTATCTTGCCCTTTGGCAGAATTTTTTACTTAGGTGTTTGTTCAGATCTCATTGATCATGTACTTATGTGTCCCTACCCAGAGCAGGGGGGGTTGGAACTAGATGATCTTAAGGTCCTTTCCAACCCTAAGTATTCTATTATTCTATGATTCTATGATTCTATGTTTATAATTGCAGCTGAACATGCTAAAACAGTTTTACAATATTATATCATTATATACTATTGCATGTTGTGCTCTCTCAGTATGTTTTTATTTGGTTGCAAGACAAAATAATATGAATTATGTTCTGATGTATACACTTTCAATTTATAGGCATCATAGGATTCTATTTTGGCTATAGAATCTAAGTAGAGTTGCTGCTCATATGTGGCAGGAAAAAGTACATATGTATTCCTCAAAATAGAAATGGATTCTAATACTTTGAACTATGGATACATTCATTTCTATTATTTACTCAAAAGGTTGCATTCAATGTACTTCAGAGATGTTTCCCAAGCATATTGGTCTTAAAATTTGCCAATAATTCAGGAATGCTTTTGTTTGTTTGCTTTATGTATTTTACAATCTCTCTAAAAATTCTAGGGGTTTGCAACTCAGATTTTTTTATATTAGTATTGATTAAGGTGTCATTTGTATAGGCATTTGGTTGGGATTTTAAGAGCATTCTTTTTGCAACCAGATGTAAAAAGGAGTCTTAGAAGCATGGCAAACTTCTGTGTCTATCCACCATGATCAGTTTAAGAGTTTAACTGGTAAGATACACCAGACAAAATAAAAGAAAACATATTCCCTTTGGTAAGGAAAAGAAGAGAGGCAGCTGCCTTCTCAGTGTCAAGAACTGTAATAGGAATACAACAACAGGATACTCAACAGCCTGTCTGCAGGCTGGAAAGGTACAAATGAGACAGGAGACAACAGAGAAAAAGGTATATCTGAATCAGTTTCTCTCTTAAGTTAAGAAGCACTTTATTAGATGTTCTTCTGTGAAACTGGATTCATAAACACATATCCCTGTCTGCAGTAAGACATGGCAATTTATTATTAGAGCACCAAATATACTTTCTGCATACAACACCTGATACTATAGATCCTCTTGCAAGATGGCATACCCATTTGCTAGTAAGATTCCCGGACTTTGCTTATTTCTAAGCCTGAAAATACCAAACTTGCTGCAACTTTGAAATCTGTGAGCAACAGATGGAATTAATTGGCAGTATTTGTGATCTTGTAATCCATCTATTAAGTTGGGGTTACTATTAAGCCAGGAATATGAGTGTAACGTATCCCAAATACTGCCACATAGCTAAATATACCCTGAGTTTAATTAGACATGGGTTGGCTAGACCTAAATGAAAGGAAAGAGACCCCTCCTCTGTGAGATGGAAGTGATGCAAGCAGACAGTGAGGCAATGACAAGATGAGGTTTTTAAGTGTTTTGTCTGTTTGTTTATTTTTCCTCAGAATGGGGTCCCTAAAACTATATTTACATGACCAAATTCAGGATTCTGAGTTCCTGGGTTCACACTGCCCACATTAGAATGCACATCTTGTGTGGTGTAGAATTCCAATAGGGTTTTTATCCTTACTAGCCAATTGGAGAAATCCTATCTTACTTTTAAACTAGAAAGAATTTTTTTTTTATATATTCTCTAAGACAATAACAATTTTCATCCAATGTCACTGATTTTATTAACAGTAGCAGCAGACTGTTGGGCCAGTGAGAGAACAATGTAGTGCAGTGTCTCTCTGCCTTACATTATGATACAACCTGCAATTTTAATACAAACAACCAAAATGTAGTAGATACTACACAGATAAAAACATGGGAAGGGAAGGTGAAAATTCAGAACTGGTCATATTAATATTCATGCTTTATGGTTGTTTTACTTATTATCTGTATTTTCAATATATTAAGTTTAATTCTAAAGACTATGTATCAGTCTTTAAAGTATCACTTATGTTTCTAACCTTTTCTAGGTCACTTTGCTTTACGTCTTTCCTCAGCGGTGTTTGTAGCTCATTCCAATTTGGTACAATCTGAAATTTAATTAATGTGCTGTTTACCTCATCTTCCAGATAAATTACAGATACATATTCTCAGTTCAACAGTCAAACACCATCTGCAGCCCCTCTCTCTAAGGCACACCCTGCACTTGCCCTCTTATACACGTACATATTCCAGTCCATCTGGATTTCTTTATACAAAATTCCTACTCATGAATTGGATAACCCTATCAGTTCCACTCCCTCCATGCAGGGATGATACCATTGCAAGTGTACATTATCAAATGCTTTTCAAGACATTTGCTAATTAGAGATTCTTGTCAATGATATATAGACAGTACCTGAGGTGACAGTATTTGAACATTTAGGGGAATGTTTCCCAAACTAGCTTTTAAACTTCAAATATCAGAATCAGAATTTAAAGTATCCCAAATTCTGACCAGTTAGGTCTTGAGTGTTTGTGTCCAAACCACAAAACATTATTGGGATGCCCAATACTGTTGATACTAGGAATGTTGAACAATTGAATTGCATGTGTAAACCTGAATAGGCAAACTTGTGGCTCAAGGAAAGGTAATTTTGAATATACAGCCTATACACAGCTTTTGGTTCAGTAATATCACTGGTATGCAATTTCTGACTCAACCAGGATGCCTTTGCAATCATTGGACAGAACTGGCAAAATTAGGTTATAATTCAGTTCTCCCATTGTGAATATCTACTTAATACTTGAGAAATTATTCTTAAAAATGGGTACAGCCCCTTATTCAGGTATAGATATTTAGTCCACTTCGTATATCAGGGTTTTAAGAAGACCATATAAACATTGCATGTAACGAATTAGAATTACTGTATGTTACAACGACCAAAAATATGTAACTGTTGTGATTTAAGCCCAACCGGCAACACAGAATCACACAGCCATCAGCTCACTCACCCTCCTCTTCCTCACCTGGCTCCCACAGGGATGGGGAGGAGAATCAGAAGAATGCAACTCCCATGGGATGAGATAAGAATAGTCCAGTAACTAAAGTATAACACAAACCACTACTGCTACCACAAATAATAATAATGAAAAGGGAAATAACAAGGGAAGAGAATGCAGCAGCTCACCACCTGCCAACCAATACCCAGCCCGATCCGAGCAGAGATCAATCCCTTCTGGGTAACTGCTCCCAGTTTCTATAGTGGGCATGATGTGCTGTGGTGTGGAATACCTCTTTGATCAGTTTGGGTCAGGTGTCCTGTCTGTGCTTCCTCCCAGCTTCCTCCCCTCCTTGGCAGAGCATGAGATTCAGAAAGTCCTTGGTCAGAGTAAAAATTACTAAGCAACAACTAAAAACTTTGGTGTTATTAGCATTGTCCTCAGGCTGAAAGTCAAAACCACAGCACTTCAGCAGCTACTAAGAAGGAGAAAAATGCTGCTGCTGAACCCAGGACAGTAGCGTAAGAAAAAAAAAAGAAGTAATTTATATACTTATAATTTTTTTGTCTCAATTTTTAATTAATTACAACAAAAGAGGAGTACAGATTGAATCAAATATAAAATAGGTATACTAAATGTTGATCTATATAAAGTCCAGCTGGCATCTTCATTAGTTTACTTGGCATAGTTAAGGTAAATAGCACATGTTTGTTTTTTTTTTTTCTAGAACCCAAAAGCCTGAGTTATGAATGCATCCATAGGAGGCTTCTGAATAAGTTCCAAGTGCTGAAACTCAGAAAACTACAGTAAATTTACATCTTTCATCTTCATTCTTAAAAAGCCAGGCTCAGTAACAGTTTGGAACTTGTAGCTCCTTACTGGGAAGCATTTCCTAACTTTCTTCTCTAACTTTATAGTCTTCAGAAGTTAAATAGATCCTGCAAGACCACAGAAATTGTGACTTTGTCACACTTTATATATAACCAGAGGTTTAACATAGATTACAGCAGTAGCTGAAACACTTTGTGAGGAAAAAGATTTTGAAAGCAATGAATGGCCTTTAACATAAATTAAAATATTAGATTAACAGAGCACTTGGTGCTATAGCTACCTGGGAAGCCAGCAACCTTGACACATCTTTGTTGCATGCAGAAATATACTCACCATGCAGAAATAAAAAAAAAAAAAAAAAAAAAAAAAAAAATTTGGTGTGCAGCATCTAGAAGCATTTTTTCTGAAAAATGTTAAACCCTATGTCTGCAACTTTAATTTGGTCCATTGCATGTATCAATGGGTCTCTGTACCTGAGATAAGTTCGCACCCATTTCTCTCACAATGGTTAGGGATTTTGTTATCTTGCTCTTAATTTCTTAGTCTTTTTCAATAGCAGTGTGATAAAAATTTCACCTGCTCCACATTTACATTCCTATGGGAGAACAAGACTTTCGCATTTGACAAATACTGTGAATAATTTGCATAGAACATACCTTGATTTTAAAGGGTTCTTGTCTTTCAGAGGAAGAACACACTTTTCTCCAGCAATATATCTTTTTTGTCATAGAAATAATGGATTATAGCATGTAGCTCTTTGGAACTGAAGAAAAAACACTTAGTTTAAATTGTCTGTATTGACAAAGAGTAACGATATATTAGAATTTAAACTGTCGGCATCTGTGAGAAGGTTGGTAATATAACACAGATGCCCTTAATGCCCCATATCTAGGAAGAGTTACAAGCTATCATTTAGAGAGAACGTGCATTGTATGCATTTAAAACAATGTACTGAAACACAGTTTTAATGATAGCAACTGCAAAAACACTTAGCATGTTCACTCAAACACAAATATTTAATCCTCTGGATTCTTTAAATGTCTGGTGTCCTTTGGGAATGAAATAACTGCAGGGCTCAATTTGTACTGGTAGCTTAATGATTAAAGATGAAAAATTCTTTGCCTATGCATCTGATTTTTATATGCTTTGTTTTAATGCAAAGCCTATTAAAATAAACTGTGGTTTTAGTTGCTGAGAGTAATTGGAACCAGTACTTCACAACTGCACAAAATATTAGCTCCTGTTTTGAAGAATAGCTGCTGTAAGGGAATTAACAGTAAGACAAAAAGGAAAAAAGGAAACAAAAGTAGAAGTGGGACTACATTACGTGAAGGCATGCAAGCAAAAAGAAACTGCTATTTGAGTGCAATCTTCAACTACTTGAAAATATTCAATCTCTAAATTAATTTGATTATGATAAAACTAAATCTGTGACTTAGTCAGTTTGGGCATTTTTTTTTTTAGAATTGCCCACTTAGCTTGATATACATGTCCTCTAAAACATTTAATACTGCACTGAGTGGACACAGGAATTATGAAAATGACTTGCAGACTGGAAATTCTCATATATGGTCCATCTAGATTATAGTGAGGATAACAAGATTGTTACCACACCCACCTTCTGCAGTAAAACATTGACAAACATAGGTATTATATATGGCTTTCTCTACACCAAATATTATATTTATCTTGTTCAAAAGTATAAAATAACTTTAAAATAAGAATACCAAAGTTCTTTGTGGAATATTGAACTAAATACTGTAAGACCTACATGTTTCCCTGACACAAAATGACCACATAAATCTTTCATACACAGCTGCAATTTAGTGAAATATCCAGTTTTCTGTTTTCCATTACTATATACAGTATAAATTTGTTCTGCTGGAAGACAGATTGTGACAAATTTGCAAACAGCATCTGTATTCATACTTCTGAAACACTAATTTATCTGGCAATAAAAACTCTGATTTCTCAAAAGGAGTTCCAGGCCTCAGAACTAATGCCTTTTCCTGAGACTTAACTGAGTTTTCAGTGTTAGTCATTTTCTTATGAGTTACAGTGTTCCTATGGAAAAATATACAACTTAACAGCAAGTACAGAGAGTTAAAAGGGTCACAGAAAACATAAATCTATATGCTTAGTTTATGTGTATGCATAATTTATATAAACAAAGTTCTGACTAGGCACACTTGCTATTGTAGAAAAAGCTTTTGTTAACAGCTCTACCCAAAAGAATAACAAGGAATATCTGTAGAGTATTCCATGTACATTAATTACCTAACTGGAAAACTATATGTAATGGCAAGAAAATTTAATCAGTAAGCATATCTGTGTTATTCCTAAAACACAACTAAAGTCTGCCTTATTTGGTATCTGTATCTTCTCATACTAAGCATCTTATAATCCTTTCACAATTATTAGCAAGGAAGTACTTTAGATGCCACCTTGCAAAGTATTTTAGAGGCCTGTGGCACATAAGAAAATTGTGTGCACTGCTATACGTTAGAAAAAATTCTGTGAAAGCCAATTTCTCCAAGGAAAATTATTATCAGGCTTTCACTTGAAAACACCAGAATACAAATCAGTGCTAAAAATTCAAAAATAACAGAGAAAATTAACAATACAAACTTTTATATACCAAGGTTATATATATGCCTATATAGGTGGTTAATCAGTAAAAAGTTCATTTTTCTATTGTAATATCCACTCAATAGAAGAAAATAAGGTTTATAACACCCCTGAAACCCAACATACTTATATTTTGGATGTAGGCATTGACTTTGTCTGTATTAGACAAATGTTTTCCCTAAATCAACACTTTATATCTTTCCCCATTTTTGACTTTTTTGAGTTAGGTGAGAAATGTAAAAATATTCTCACAGAACAAATATTTTTTTTTTTTTTTATTTTTTTTTTTTTAGCAAAATATATTGTGAACACGATATGTGACCCACAACATAATCATACAGAAAGGGTTATGATGGACTTAGTAACTTCTGCTATTTTTAAGAAAGCAAATAGTTGTACAGAAAGATTTTAATTTAGGATAAGAGTGGCACACGGTAAGGGACAATGGGCTGTTATGAAGAAGGTCTAGACCAGAACATTGGAAAATAAAAAAGCAAGGAGAAAGGCACAGACAAAATTAGAGTGGAAAATGGTCCAATAAAAGGGTGAGAGAAACAGAGTAATGGCTTTTCTCTAAATAGCATCTAAAAGATATTAACTCTTTCCCTATCTCCAGTTCTTTATAGAATAAGGATAGGTGGAACTGGAACAGAACAAAGCTAGTACATTAGAGACCCTCAACTGGACATTTAGCCTTGTCTACAAGATCAAATTTTGAGTTCTATGCTTTCTTACAAACTTGATCCTGTATATTATGAGCAAAAGGAAATACTACAGGTATTAGAATAACTTTCTATGACACCTGATTTGCCAGATTTTTGGATGGAACTGTCTTTTTCTGTATCTCCTAGGAAGTCATCAAGTCCACATTAGTGAAGTTATTTCTAATAGTGACCCAAACAACTCTTAAGGGCATGAAATATACAACATGATTTCATTGTGAGAATGGAATAATATTATTACTATAATTCTGTAACTACTATCACAATACAGATAAAGGTTTGAAAAAATCATATATTTAGCCAAATCATTTAGCTTTATGAGCATATGAATTTTGATGCTTATACATACTTAAATATATTACCTGCAGAGAAGATGATCTGACAGACAAAAATCTGTTTTTTTCAACAGAGGCACGATAACTGTGTAACATGAGCCAAGTATACAAGCCAGAAGAGTTTGCTATATAAGAACAGTGATTTCTAGATCTCCAAAACTCTTTAATGATGTTTCTAGATAACTCAGAATCATAGAATAGTTTGGGTTGGAAAGAACCTTAAGAACAAGCTCCAACCCCACTGCTGTGGGCAGGGATACCTCTCACTAAACCATGTCACCCAAGGCTCTGTCCAATCTGGCCTTGAACACCGCCAGCGATGAAGCATTCATAACTTCCTTGAGCAGCCCATTCCAGTGCCTCACCACCCTTACATCCTTAGTTCCAATCTAAACTTCCCCTGTTTAAGTATGAATCCATTACCTCTTGTCCTCTCACTACAGTCCCTCATGAAGAGCTCCTCCCCAGCATTCCTGCAGGCCCCCTTCAGATACTGGAAGGCTGCTATGAGGTCTTCACTCTGCCTTCTCTTCTCCAGGCTGAATAGCCACAACTTTCTCAGCTTGTCTTCATACAGGAGGTGGTCCAGTCTCCTGGTCATCCTTGTGGCCCTCCTCTGGATGTGTTCCAACAGTTTCACATCCTTTTTATGTTGAGGACACCAGAACTCACAGCAGATCTTGCAAGTCTTTTCCAACCAAAATGACTCCGTGATTCTGTGGCTTTATAATCAGTGGAGAGAAGTTGGTACCTCCAGAAGCCTATTATCAGCTGTGTTTAGATCGCCTGGGTGATGTGCAGCTGATGTGGGGGTGTGACAATGTCTCAGTCTACTAAATGACCAGGTCAGAACCTTCATTCTTTTCATAGCTCCCTCCAGTTTCATATATTTGATGCCTTTTTTTTTGGCCTATGAAAATGTAAGAAAGTAAGGAACTAAAAGAAAAATAGTAGATAAAAAAAGAGTAGCCCATGATCAAACTTAATTCTATCATGAAGTCAAGATACGTCTGGAACATAAACTCAGGCACACAGAAGTTCTTAGAGGTGTTCCCCGAAGTGGAAATTTAAAGGTTACACCAATGTAACTTTCCTAACTGCATGTTTGTGCCTCTAACTACTCTAAATGCAGCATAATTAATTGATTCAAAAACAGTCTAAGTTTTAGCTGTCAAAAATAGGACTAATGGATCCATGCTGAGAGTATAATTCATGTAAAGAAAATAGCTGGGAAGCACAATGAGTTATAAATTTTTCTGTTATGTTCTTCTTTATGCATACCTCATGGATACTTCTAGGCTTGTTTTTATAATCTTTTAGAGGTAGGAAGGCAAGTTTTCACCATTTTCCTCATATCAGCTCTTGTTCTGTTGACTTTTTAAAATGTTTGACCTTTACTACTGAGGTTATTCCAGGTTTGTATTTACATTTGTATGGTTTTTAAGCAGGTGTTACATTTTCATATGCTCAAAAGTGCGCAAAAACTGATGCTTTGTTTGAAAAGAAAGAAAAAAATAATCTTTTTAACTTCTATACCTATAGGCTCTAGAAATCAGAGTTAACAAAGCTTTTACTTATTGCAGAAATCCATAGTGCCTCACAAACTGAAAAGATTTTAATTAAGTGTTCATAAGCTTCTAGTAACCATGTTAAACTGAGAAAGGAAAAATAATCTTTAAAGAAAATATATACTTTTTTTTTTTTTTTTTTACATTTACCCTTGGCTATGACATATCTTGATGGAACTCTTTTTACATGAATACAAATGTGGTCATCCTTGAACACAGGGCAGAAGTGTGGTAAAAGGGCATGCAGAATTGCTTACGTAGAAATTACAGCTTAAGAGTCAGGTGCACAGCCCTTCTGTGAGTTTTTCCTCTCTGTTCCCCTTGCATAATAGACCAATATGAATATAGGATTATGCTGCTGCATGACTTCTCAGTAAAATAGAAATGAGTCTGGCCACACTCAGGTGAATGGCAGAAAAAATTGCAGGGTTCTGGACATCCTTGGTCACTATGAATTACAGCAGATGTGAGTAACAGGAGCTACCTTTCCTTATCCCTCATATAAAAACAGCTGCTTGCTTTCAGATTTTGATCCAGGAGGATTCGTTGCATGTTTTCAATATCCCTTCCTAAGTTTTGTATGATGTACTTCAGGTTTCACTTGACTCATAAATTCTGGTCAATCATATAATAAACAGTTTAAAGACTGAGCTAACAGATATCTTTTTCATGAAGTATTTTATAAGATTTTAAAATTCAAACAGTTATCTCAGCTATTTGAATAGTGAAGATCTAAAACCTGTTTCCATGCTGCTTTTTTAATTAAAATTTTACCCGAAGGAAAACAGTATTCAACAGAATGCCAGTTTCCTCTCTCCAGAAATTGTATAGTGAATTGTTTCCACATACCATAAGGTGCCTCAGCGTCTTGGGTTTTCATATGGTAACTGACTGATCTCTTTTTCCTGCTGTTATGCTTTTGACCTGATTTAATTGATATTAGCAACAGCATTCAGACAGTGCTGATTACCTAAACAGGTAGTAAAAACAAAAATGTGAAGGACGAGGCTGTCATGTTCATTCACTTGCAGACAGTATGTCATTGGCATAATGTCACTCAGGGAGAAAAGTCACTGGATTTTAAAATAAAAAAGTAATTTCTGGAAATTCTGAGACTGATTTTTGTGTATGTGTTTTGTTAAACCAAATTTAATTCAAGATTGGCAGTTGTTATCCAAACACACGGGACAAAATGCAGTTTTAAGCTTAAGAAGATTCAAGGACTCTTTATGTCTATAAAAGACATAAAACTTATGTCTTATAATGTCAAAATAATCTTCATTTTAAAATACATAAAGTTTGAAAAATGAAGCTGCCAGAAAATGAGAAACATTTTATTTAAAAAATTCAGCTCATTGGACATATGCTTATTAAAATAATTCTGTTTATGGTAAACGCATCAGTATTTATATAAAAAAAATATAAAAAAGCTATTCCTACAGGTATTACATGTGACATGATCCTGGACAAATTTATATCTATCTTTTTTATTTTAATGTTGCATATTGCTTTCTTCACATAATTTTAAATACTCGTAATCTGTTCTCTTTTTCTAGCTTGAAAAATAGAACAGTTCTAGTAAAGACACTTTTGGAATGCTCACTGAGTTAGGGGGGAGAGAATGAATATGGGACTAAAATAAAAGGGCAATAAACAGTGAGGAAAAAAGTGCAGAGTAGAAATGAACAATTAAGGTAAAAGAAAAGTGAATAACTGAAAAGGTGAAAAGCGAAAAGGATTAGAAAAACAATGAAGAGCATATAAGTTAATAAAACATTAGAAATTATATTTTGTCATTTAAAAAGAGATACCTTCACTGTTAAAATAGCTGCCTGCCTCTCATGCTTTCATTTGCCTCATCTTTATCATAATCTGGCTTTTTATTTTTCTTCAATTTCCACCAGAATTTCCACCCCTTTCTGCTTCATTCCTTCTCTGTGTTCTCTCATTTCTGTTCTCTAAGTTTCCTCATATAATATAAAAATAATTGGGGGGATTTTTAATAATATAAATCAAACTTTCATTTCCATTCCACTTCCTTGCATTTCAATAAGGAACAATTATATTCATTAAAAGAGTAAATTTCAGTCATAAAACACTGTTTTCTGTGTTTTTTTTTTTACTTTTCATATAATTTAACATCTTCGGCACTTGACATTTGGTTAGAATCACAATGAAATATAGGCATTATTATATAAAGCCTAAAAAAAATCATAATAACATGCCATTTTCCCTCCAGAAGTCTCATTTCTTAATCTGCCCCAAATGACTATGTTACTTGTTCTTTAAATCCTACCTTCCTTACACTATAATGAATTATTTCTACCATCAGAATTTCTAAACATTTGCTTACAAATTATAGATTGCTGGGAAAATATGGGCTTTAAGAATTATAGAGAAGATTGGCTGCTTATGAAAAACTGAAATAGGAGTTATTGGACATTTATTAGAAATGGCTTTGCAGTGCTAGAAAGAAAATCACAAATGAGTTAAAACCCCAGAAAACAAAATACCTTAAGCACATTATACTTAATCTTTTAGATGTTTACCATCTAAACCCAGATGTTTAGGTTTCATAACTTTTAGGAATACTCATAATAAATATATGACAGTAAATAAGCTTCACCCTTACTAACTTCAGCAATGTACGGATTCATCATCTAGTGATTTATTTAGTTTCTCATATACAGGTACCTGGGGCAGTAAGACACTTAATGGTAAGGAAGTCATGGGATGGGTAAGTGTGACATTGTGGAGATGCAGGAGACTTCTGATCTTTTGGATGAAGAGACAGAGGCCTGACTTCATGCCCTTGCTCAATGCAAATGGCTCTAGATGACTAGAAAGTTGAACTAAATCTCATGCCAGCGAGATTTAGAGAACAGAAGACCATTTCTCCTGTTTTCCCTTCCTTCCCTTTCCATTTTAACAGGAATCTAACTGATGGTGTCCAAAAACACATGGAAGAATTATGTAATGAAGTTTTGGTAGTTATGAAGCAGGAGGAGGGCAATCTCCCCCTGTTCCCTCTCAAATCATAATGCTAATTACTGATCAGATGAATTTATCTGCTTTATGATTGCACACAGGTTCTTTCATTCATTGGACTCATATAAACATATATAGGGCACATCAAGTCAGATCCTGCAATTTTAACAAGAATTTGAAAGTAAATGTAAAGAATAACCTGCTTAACATTTAAAATATCTTGAAAGATCTGATGGAAGATTTGAAACAAACATGTTGTGGTTTAAGCCATAACTCATGCAGTTTGCTCACTCACTCCTCCCTCTTTCTTCCCCCACTCGGGGGGGGGGGGCGGGGGGGAGGAGGAATGAGGAGAAGAATCGAAAGAATATAACTCTCATTGGTTGGGATAAGAACAGTTTAGTGACTAAGTTACTAAGTTGTGTTATATACACAAATCACTGCTGCTACCACCCATAATAATGACAAGGGAAATACCAGGAAAGAGAATACAACTGCTCATCACCCGATGATCAAGCTGTGAACTGAACTCTTCCGGGTTCCTGACCCCAGTTTTTCCATTCCTGGCATGACATACTTTGGTATGGAATATCTCTTTGGTCAGTTTGTGTCAGCTGCCCTGTTTCTGCTTCCTCCCAGCTTCCCCTCCTCCCTGGCAGAGCATGAGGCTCAGAAAGTCCTTGGTCAGACCAAACATTCTAAGCAGTAACTGAAAACATCGATGTTCCCAAGCTGAAAGTCAAAAACACAGCGCTGCACCAGCTACTACGAAAACAAAAAATGACTGCTGCTGCTGATCCCATGACAAAACGATATTACAAAACCCACAAGAATATAATAAGAGAACTTCAGTTTACAAGCAGAAAAAAACGTTGCTTACCATTCTTTTTCATATGGTTACAGAAAGAAAAAAAAAAAAAAAAGCCATGAAATAAGGTTGCTCTGGTATCCCGGGAAAATGAAATTCTCATGGTATCTGAGACACAGATCTATGCCTGCTGTTCCCAGGAAATGTGAAACCAGGGAATAAACATAGAGAAGCAATATATTTTTTTATATATTCTTACTTTTTACAGAACTTTTGCTATAGTGAACAGCCATTTCATTATGGACAACAACCTTCAGTCCATACACAATGATCTAGAAAACAGTCTTAACAAACAGGATGTTAAGGTAGTTCTGAAAGTAGTTTTTGAGTTTTACCATCCATATAATGTCCTGTGACATTGTAATAGCGATTCCAAAGGAAATGCTGTCAGAAGATGAACTTATTTACTAGATCATAGTAATAATGAAAAGAGTTTGGAAGTCGAGGTGGATGTATCATAGAATCATAGAACCATAGAATAGTTGCTGTTTACTTTGTTAGCTCATATAAGCAAGTCAAATAGACACAGGAGTGTCATTATCATGTATGTATGTGCACATTGCATGCAAAGTCCAAACAAAAACTTAAAGATATTTACATGTTATTAAAAGACTGGAACCATGTAGATGTCATGTAAGTGTGAACATTGTGACTATTGCAACTAATAAACAGATGAGGATTCAATCCCTCAAATTCATTTGCGCTCACTGGCTTACATGTGCATCACTGATGGCATGGCCCTTTGTAGCAAATTTATGCTGGAAAGTCTAAGACAGAGACAATGAGCTCCTGGTTGAGCAGGGAGATGATTAGAGGTCTTATCTTAAAGCTTATTTTTAATGTGTCTAATGTGTGAAATTTTATTATTTATGTGTCTCTGTATTAAAGAAGAAAAACCATGCTATTTCTAGCAAAAATATTACTTTTTTTCCGTGCAACTTTAAGTTAATGACATATCCTTAATGGATACATCAGACATACCACTTTGGATTAATTTGTAGCTTTGCATACACAGCTTTTTATGGGTTTTTTAAATACTTCTATAGGAGAAATGTGACAGTAGTGTGCTTATATCACTGTATACACACCAGGGTAAGTGTACCAACATTAAGATGCTACCTGTAGAGTTGAAATAGTACAGCTTCTCTATGTGAATTCTGTATGTATTCTGTTTTTATATATTCCCTAAAACTTAACTTCCTTCTCTACCTGGAACCGTGTTTAAAGTGATGTTCTGCTATTTATTTTTGTAGCAAATAAATACCCAGAAATGAAATGCATCATAATTTATTGTGTATTTTGGTTTGAGTGGATACTTCCAAAATATATATGCAAAAGGTTGTTTGGTATTTTTTGGTGTTTGCTTGGTTTTTGGTTTGGTTTGGTTTTCTCATTTTGCTTCTTTTTCTCTGTTTAATAATCGTTGTTTATAATGCAGTTTTTCCATGCAAAACCACTGAACTGACCCATTTGTAATTTTAAGGACACTCAGTTTCTCAGAAATTACAAGAGCTGTCAAGGGCAAGAACCTGTAGGATACCAAGTACACTGCATACAGTATAGTGACTCTATAGAAAGAGACATTTTTACTCTGGGACATCTAAAGAGGTAGGTAGCATTTCTAAAGTTTCATTATATAGGGTGAATTTTGAACAAAATGCATGTGGCTTTGGTCAGGCAACTCTCATTAACATCAGTAGGAGTAAAGCATCTTTGCACTGCTTTGAAATTTTACCTTTAACTAATATCAAAAGAACTTTATTCCCCAGTGATCAGATACTGCATAGCATGTATAAAATCAGATTGATTGAAATATGCTTTGTTAATCAAAGTTTTAATCATGTTTTGCTTGCATTAAAAGAATTAGAAGTATTTTCTTATAAACAACTTTGAGCCCTTAAGTACTTTTCCATGTAACTTCTTTTCCTTTTCCAGGCTAAGAAACATAATAAGCATGCTTTACTAAGTATTAGTAGGAAAAGCTGGAGCTGTAAGAGGAAAGCTTGCTGGACAATGACAAGAGTGAACATGTTAGAAGTCAATGAAAATGTCTGTAAGTATAATATATGTGAAAAATTACAGTTAGATCTGGATATCAGAATATCTTCTAAGAAGTTATACAAATGTTTTAGAGTCAATTTTTTTAAAGAGTTATCATGATCTTTCAGCAGTGGGGGCTTATCTTCAGACACCACTGAAACATTTTTGCCTCACTTTGTGTATCTCTTACATAGATGTCTATGCTTAAGCTAAAAATTCGAGTTCCCTTTATAATGAATGACAAGAAATAATTCAGTTATGTATTCCTTAAATGTCTACATAACAGATAACCTATATTTGTTTAGATAAATTTCATTCAAGATGTCTGTAGACTGGTAGATAAGAAACATGAAACTGTAATGACCATGATCATCACAGAGTCTAGCTAAAATTTTGGCCAAAACACATGGGATGATTATTCAAAAATGTAACAAATAGAAATCAAATGCAGGCCACATAGGCTTGGGGAGATTTAAGATGACTTCTATTTTATTGTTTTCATTGATATGAGTGTCAAATTTTGCTGTTGAAAAAATATGCTTGAATTCAGCTGAACCCTGAAATCTATATATTATAATTTTGGGCTGGTTATTCCTTTGCCCAGTACTGGTTCCTCTAGTTTTTTTTTTTTTTTGTTTGTTTGGTTTTTTTTTTTTTTTTTTTTTTTTTTTTTTTTTTTTTTTTTTTTTTTTTTTTTTTGTTTTTTTTTTGTTTTTTTTTTTTTTTTTTGTTTTTGTTTTTTTTTGTTTTTTTCCTATTGAGCAAAATACACATCTGAAAGCCTGGTGTGAATGAGAAATGAAGAAAAAAATGAAAAAAAAAAGAAAAAAGTTTTAGAGAAAGTTTTATTTTTAATAGATGTCAGTTTGTGTTGCTGTGGGTCTTGTCTGTGCACTGAAGTCAGGCGGGACATTTGGAGCCAGACAGCAACAATTATTATGGCACTAGGGAATCCCCTTAAGTCTGATATTTAAAAGACCTTCAGGAGAAGGATTCTTTTCCTGTAAGCTAAATTCTCCCAAATTCTGTAATATGTGGCAGTCTCCTTAAAGACCTAGGTTAACATTAATGAGGGAAGCAGCAAAGAGAGAAATGAGAAAACTGACACCTGGCACACAGACACTGTGGTGGATTTTTCTTCATTTGTTTGCTTCAATTTTATACTCCCCTACCTCGACCCTCAGGTTAACTAGAACCTGTATCCCCAGTCACACTCCTTAGAGAGGTGACATAGGTAGGTAGCAAAGTAACTACTGATGATCTGCAGAGTAGGCCAGTCCTTCTTAAATTAATTTCAAATATTTCTCTGAAAGAAAGCAAAAATTCATTACCTACACATTGCTCTGTTTCAATCCATGGGAGACAGTTGTGTTTGTGGGGAGACTAATTGCAGTAGTGGGGTTCTTTTATGTGCACAGGGAAGGAGGGGTGGGTAGTCTATAAGGCAACCCATTTATGTGGAATATATATGTTAAATAAATCTTGAGCCCTAAATCCCCAAAATGGACTCCATTTTATCATATAATTTCCCTTGCGTCTTTAAGAACACTAGAAATTTTCATAATTTTTGATATATCAGCCTTTAAACCATTATCCTGGCAGTTATAAAGGTGCTGCTCTTTACAGAAATATTTTCAGTCAAGGTAATACAATTATAGAAGAGTTAGAGAGACCTCAAGATCAGCTAGTTCCAACCCCCCTGCCATGGGCAGGGACACCTCACAATCAACCATGATACACAAGGCTATGTCTAACCCAGCCTTGAACACCACCAGCAGTGGAGCATTCACAACTTCCCTGGCCAACCCATTCCAGTACCTCACCACCCTTACAGTAAAGAATTCCTTCCTCAGATCCAATCTAAACTTCCCCTGTTTAAGTTTGAGCCCATTACACCTTGTCATCTCATTACTCTCATGAAGAGTCCCTCCCCAGCATCCCTATAGGCCCCCTTCAGATATTGGAAGGCAGCTATGAGGTCTCCAAGCAGCCTTCTCTTCTCCAGGCTGAACAGCCACAACTCTCTCATCCTGTCTTCATAAGGGAGGTGCTCCAGTCCCCTGATCATCCTCGTGGCCCTCCTCTGCACTTGTTCCAACAGTTCCATGTCAATTCTGTGTTGAGGACACCAGAACTGCACACAGTGCCCCAACTGAGTTCTTACGAGAGCAGAGTAGAAGGGCAGGATCACCTCCCACAACCTGATGGTCACACTCCTACTGAGGCAGCCTAGGATACAGCTGGCTTTCTGGGATCCAAAGGCACACTGCCAGCGCATATTCATTTTCCCATCAGCCAACACCACCAAGTCCTACTCCACTGGGCTGCTCTGAGTCTCTTCTCTGCCCAACCTGTAGCTGTGCCTGGGATTGCTCCCACCCAGGTGTAGGACCTTGCACTTATCATGATTAAACTTCATCTGGTTGGCATCAACCCACCTCACAGCATGTAAGGTCCCTCTGGATCCCATTCCTTCCCTCCAACGTATCAACCAAACCACACAGCTTGGTGTCATCAGCAAACTTGCTGAGGGCGCACACAATCCCACTGTCCATGTCACCAAAAAAGATGTTGAACAAGACCAGTCCCAGCACCGATCCCTGAGGAGCACCACTCGTTACTGGTCTCCAGCTGGACTTTGAGCCATTGAGCACAACACTTTGCATGCGGCCATCCAGCCAGCTCTTTATCCACTGAGTGGTCCACCTACCAAATTGATGTCTCTCCAACTTAGAGAGAAGGATGTCATGTGAGACAGTGTCAAATGCTTTGCACAAGTCCAGGCTGATGACATCAGCTGTTCTACCCCTGTCCATCAGTCCCATAGCCCCATCATAGAAGGCCACCAGATTGGTCAAGCAGGATTTCCGCCTAGTGAAGCCATGCTGGCTGTCACCAAGCACCTCGTTGTTTTTCATGTGCCTCAGCATGCCTTCCAGGAGAATTCATTCCATGATTTTGCCAGGCACAGAGGTGAGACTGACTGGTCTGTAGTTCTGGGGCTCATCTATTTTCCCTTTCTTAATAATGTGGGTAATATTTCCCTTTTTCCAGTCGTCGGGAACTTCACTTGACTGCCAAGATTTTTCCAATATGATGGACAGTGGCTTAGCAACTTCATCTACCAGCTCCTTCAGAACCTGCAGATGGATTTCATCAGGTCCCATGGACTTGTAGATGTTCAGGTTCCTAAGATCTTCTCGAACCAGGTACTTTCCTACAGTGGGCCTAGGGTCTTCATTCTCACAGTCCCTGCATCTGCCTACCAAGACTTGGGTGGTATCGTCAGAACATTTTCCGGTGAACACTGAAGCAAAGAAGTCATTAAGAACCTCAGCCTTCTCCAAATTCTGGGTAGCCAGTTCTCCCGATAGCTTATGAAGAGAGCCCACGTTGTCCCTAATCTGTCTTTTATTTGCAATGTACCTACATAGGATCCCTTCCTGTTATCCTTAACATCTCTAGCCAAGTTTAATTCTAACTGGGCCTTAGTTTCCCTAACCTGGTCCCTAGCTTCCTGGACAACATCCCTCTATTCTTCCCAGGCCCCTGTCCTTATTTCCACCTTTTATAAGTCTCTTTCTTCCTTTGAATTTTCCTCAGGAGCTCCTTGTCCATCCAAGGAAGTCTCCTGGCCCTCCTGCAGCACTTCCTTCTAATAGGGATGTATTGCTCATGAGCTTGCAGCAGGTGATCCCTGAATATTAACCAACAGGCTTGGGCCCCCTGCCATCTAGGTCTATATCCCATGGAATCTTACTAAGCAGGTTCCTGAAGAGGCCAAAGTCTGCTCTCTTGAAGTCCAGGGCAGTGAGCTTGCTGCACACCCTTCTCACTATCCTGAGGATCTCGAATTGTCCATCCCATGATGGCTGCAATCAAGGCTGCCCTTGACTGTCACATTTCCAACCAGCCCTTCCCTGTTGGTGAAGAGGAGGTCAAGCATGGCACTTCTCCTCGTCGGCTCCTCTATTACTTGCAGAAGGAAGTTATCTTCCACACAACTGAGGAACTTCCTGAGTTGCTTATGCCGGGCCGTGCCATCCCTCCAACAGATATCAGAGTGGTTGAAGTCCCCTGTGAGAACAAGGGCCTGCAAGTGTGAGGCTGTTCCTATCTGTCTATAGAGCACTTCATCTACCAAGTCCTCTTGGTCAGGTCTGTAACAGATCCCCACAATAATGTCTCCCTTCGTTGTTCTCCCTTTTACCCTGACCCACAAACTGTTGACTGCTCACCTGTCCCCAGACAGAGTTCCACACTTTCCAGACTATCCCTAACATAAATAGCAACTCCCCTTCACTGCCTGATGGGCCTGTCTTTTCTAAAGAGCCTGTAACCTTCCATTCCAACACTCCAGTCATAGGAGCCGTCCCACCATGTCTCTGTGATGGCTATGATATCATAACCCCATAAGACATGCACATGTGGAGACGTAGGCACGGACCCCGTTTTGGGTTAGGAAATGAAATCGTTTATTATCTGAAGGTCCAGGGTTGATATAGGCTCTAGAAACTACCCACATATATGAGCGGCCAATGCAATTTTTCGCTATTACCACCTACGTATCTTCACTTTTTCATTGGTTGTCTTGCTTGGATGCCTGCTTCTCACTGTTGTCCCATCATTGGATACTGGTTCCTTGCTTCTTTCTCTCTTCTTATCTTGCCTACCTCTCCCTGTAGTACTCTGAAAACTTTCCCAGAAACATTCCTCTGCTATCTCAAAGCTTTCCCAGCAGCTAGTCTAGCTAAGAAATCCTTTACAAGGTTTACACCCACAAGCACACATCTCTAATTCCTCTTGTTTGCTCCCCATGCTATGGGCATTTGTACAGAGGCATCCGAGCTGAGCTACAAATGAAGCCAGCTCATTGACTGGAGCAACTGGAATATCTCTACATTGGTCGGAATGATTGTTATAGGTGCTAGCAACTGTCTGGGTGTGTTGGGATGGAATGATGCCCCCTTCCCCCAACACATCTACTTTAAAACATCCTTGACCAGTCTGGCAAGCCTCCTACCAAATCTACTCTTCCCTTTCTTTGTCAGACCAGCTCCACAAGCCCCCAGTAGTCCTGGCTGACTAAATTGAGTCCCATGTTCAAGGTACCCAAACCACTGACTATAGCACTACCCTTCTAACCATTTATTAAGCTGGCCAACCCTCCTAGCCTTTTTAAGGTCCTGCCCGGTATCCTAGAGAATTGATGAAAAGACAATCTGTGCTTCAGAGCCCCTTACCACCTCTCCCAGAGCTCTGTAGTCCTTCTTTATGTTCTCCGGGCTACTGCTATATATATATATCACTAGCACCCACATGGATCACTAGAAGTTGGTAATAGTGGGACCGACTAGAGCAGGCAGCTTCTCTACAACTTCCTTGATCCGAGCCCCTGGTAGACAACACACTCCCTTGAGCCTGGGTCAGATTGACAGATGGGTGCCTCTGTTCCTTTCAGACTAGAGTCCCCTACTACTGTGGTCCGCTGCTTTTTCCTGGCAGCACCAGCAGCAATCTTTACCAGCGCATCAGCCTGTTGTTGGTGTGAACGTGCTTCCTCACAAGCCCCCTGCAGGACAGCAAAGTGGTTCTGGGTGGGGACAAAAGATTTAGTAGGAAGCCCTTGTTTTTAATTGTCCTCTTCCTCCTTTCTTTTTGGTGCTTTTTTTTTTTTATTATTGCTGTTTCCCAGCTTCCTGGGTTAGCGGCCTCCTTTCCTGCATGAGTGACAGTTGGATGCTTGAGTCCCCTGAACAGTCAGGTTCTGGAGCAAGTTGTGCTGCTCCCCCTCAGCTTCCCTGACACCTTTCAGCCCAGTGACAGCATCCTGCAGCTCAACCACCTGCTGCTGCAGGAGGACCTCCACCAGGGAGCACAGAGTGCAGCCCTGCACATTGCGCACCTTCCTCTCAGGAGAGCAGTGCAGGCGCTCTCCACACCTCGAGCTCTGCACTGCAGCCTCCCCTCTCATCGGCTCTATCTGGGTGCCTACACTGGCTACAGCCAGGGCAGCCAGAGCAGATGCTCCCAGACTGGACCCTCGGTCATATGGCGAGTGCTCACCATTCCGCTTGCCAGCCTGCGCATACTGCTTCGCAAACTGCCTTGAGCCTACTCACGTCACTCGCGGTCCCTAGGGCAGGATTTTACCCAGTCAGGGCTGGTGCTGCTCCCCTGGCACTGCCCTCTCTGCGTCAGCTGCTCGCCGTCCGCTGAGCTGCCTGCTCCTAGGCAAGCCCAGTCGAGGACTTGAGGCTCCCTCGGCGCGTGTTGCTGCTCCGAGTGGAAGGTGCTGGACGCCAAGCCTCCCCCCGTTCCGGCGCTGCAGGCGTCCCCTCTTGAGACAGTCACCTCATTGTTTAAAGAAAAAATGTTGTGTTAAAATACTTCAAACTTAAAAAAGTTGGACAATACAAACCATTTTTTTTTTTTTTTTTTTTTTGGGGAGGAGGTTTAAAAGAGAGCAACCAGGTGACTTACAGGGAAACTTTTTTTTTCCCCCAAATTTTTTTTGCAGAGGTTTTGCAACAGTGCAGAGGTTGCTGTTGCGTAGAGTCAAGTTTGGAACTGACTGTGCGAATGGTAAATGATTTCTCTTACCTGAGCCAAACTACATACCTGTACCACCTTGATCTGTTTTTTAAATAGTTTCAAACGTAAATCGAGTTCATAGAAATAAATCATAGCTTTGTGGGAAGAGATCTAACAGAGAAAGTGTATTACAGGAGAGAAGTATCACATATGCACAAATGCTTACAATGAGACAGAGCTCAGTTTTTTGACAAACACCATACCTATTTAGTTCATGGAAGGTGTAGCTGGACTAAATCAAACCTTTTAATATGAAAGGTCTTCATAGTCAAACTGTTAATTACTATAAATATTGTAAGTTTGCCAATTGACACATCGATGCTGCTTTGGGTCTCTTATATAGACCAACATATTAAAAAAAAAAAAAAGCAAAATCCAGAGTCATATTTGGTGCACTGGCAGCCATACTGGGCCATCACAATAATGTGTTCTAGTCATGCCTACTCTCTTCCATAGATCTGAAATAAAAATATCTCTAAAATGCTTTATTTTCAATTTTTTTTTCCTATTCATATCTGATTATAGAGGTTAAAATCACATCTCATTCACCAGGGCATTTTCTTTATATCCTTTTTAACCTCACAGTCTCCTACTGATATTTTCTCAGATTTAGGGATTATGCTGGCTACCTTTAAACAACCGTAGGTGGTGGTGTTCTTTACAAATAATATTTTGATGTGACTTGTGTGCAAATGTGGAATCATTCTGATCATCACATTTGGCACTGGAAAGAAAGGCAGCAACCGGTAGAGTTTTCTTATTTCTGGTGCTGCAGGGACCATTTGTTCTTCATAGCTTCATTAAGGATACTTTATCAACTTTGCAACTAGGTGGTATAAATGTTACACCTATGCTAGGAAACCAAACATGCTGGGACCATTCTCTGGCATACAGACTGTTTCAAATCTAAACTTCTGAACTCTCTTCTCCATCAGTACAGGTCAGCCATAAGCAAATTTCCTTATGATCTCTGGCCATAGAAGCTCCCAGGTAATGTCTAGGAATCTTGTGAGAAGTTGCTTAATGTCCTGCATCAAAATCCAGATTTCTAATCGTTCTAACAGTTTGACAAAGTGGGCAACAATATTTTCGTGCTTGTGCTCAACAACAGTTTAGCTTGTTCGTATGGGTGCAGTTTCTGCATCTCTTATTCTTTCCTGCTGTATATAACAATTTATTTTCTGAACAATATATATTACCCCAAAATGAATTACAGAGCCCACCATGAACATAGCTGACTAAAATATACTGCTTTCTGATAGATGAGAGACCAGTGTAGACATAGTGATCCCTTTTGGCACTAACTATGAAATAACTGCTTCAAGAATTAATCATCACACTTTACTGCTTTGTGCACAGATTCAAAGAACATGGAGAAATATATTAAAATGTTGTGTCTCAGTTTACCCTTTCCTAAGACATACTGACCTCTCAAAAGCACTGTGATGTTCATGCTCTGGCTTTTCAAAATTGCAGGAACAAGAGCTTGAAATTAATGGGATAGATGGTCATTTCAATGCAAATTTACCACAGCTGCATACTCAAAACCTGTCTAAAATGTTGGTTATCTGCCTATATTGAGATGAACTTGACACCACTGGTCTTTATATGTGATGATGCATGCTCCTGTTTTGGAATTCTAAATTGTTGAGAGAAAAACACGCAGAACAAAGCTCATGGTCTTTGTATGGGTCAGTGCTACATATCAAATCAATGAAATGTTTGCTGGAAACCCATAGTAAATGGCAAAATCAATTCACCAATCATTTCAGCAACATTTTCATTCCAAAGCTATGCAGCCAAGCAATTAGGTACATACTAGTTATTTTATGCCTATCATTTCAAGGAGTCAATTAGTGATCTCTCTTAATAATTTGAAAATACATAAATAAAGCCCTAGCCCAAGTCACTTATTTCTGGCACAAATTATGACTTGACTGAAAAATCCGGTGAGTAGCTTAACCAGGTAAAGGCCTTAATGAAACATATGATGTAGCTTCTTGTACAATATTATGACTAATATTCAGATAAGTTTCTTTAATTCCTTCACAAAATATTTTGGGGTAGAAATAATTTGAGAATTTAAAAATCTCAGCCTTAACTAGGTGCACAAAATGCCTTTAAAAATTGGATAAAGAACAGGCTAGGTTAAGCCTTAAACTGAGAATAGATGAACTGTCGTTGCAATGCATTTTAATACTGCTTAGTAACAATTTATTGGAAATTAATTCTGCCTAACATAGGTACCTAGAATTGCAAAGGACCTCCTGGGTAATGCAATTTATCATCTCATGGGAATCCATTCTTGCCTCTTAAAAGACACTCATACTAAACATGTCAAATTCTATGTTAGAACCGACTAGCTTCTCTTTTCCCCACTGTTTTTCATCAGCAGCTCAAAAATCCTCATTCACTCAAGAATAAAGCTTTTTACTTTTCCTTCCTTAAAGGTATTTTTAGTTTATTTAAATGTGTTTGTTTAAAGACTTTTTTTTCCACTGGCTCGTATTTTCCAGAGAAAGTTGTCATGTAGAGCACAGAGTTGGCTTTTAGGCTTAGTAAACTGTACTCCATGTTTACATCACAGACACTACAGAGCTTAAAATACAAGGGAGGCAATCATTCAGGTATTCCTCCAGCTCCTCTGGAGATGGCATTTTGCATTAAGCTCTCTGCTGCAGTGTCTGCATTACTTGACAATCTAAACCTAACTGAATTACGGCTAGAATAAAAACATAGCTTTTTTATCCTACCAGTATAAGAATGGCTGTAAGGCTAAGAGTCTTTTCAGCTAACCCAGTGTATTGTCTCCAGCAATTTTCATTAACAGATGTTGATAAAGCCAACTCTTCTGGTTCTCCCTTTCGAAGCTACTGTAGCTCGGCTTCTTTTCCTAGTATAAAAGCTCTATGGAGTACTCCAGATGAAGTTTCATCAATGTATATAGCAATAATATCTGTCACAATTCCAGCACATTCTTTGGCTGAAAAGATGAAACCAATTTATTCTGTGGCCATCTCAATGGTCCAGTGCGAAAAAGATGATATTTTCTCCAGAAAGGCTTTAGTCATAGTGCTCATAGATGTCACGAAGGATGAAACATCCTCCCAGACTGAAGACACTGAAAGAGTCAAAAGTAAATTAAGAAACAGAAGACATAGGTAAGTATACATGTAGGAACGCAGTATTTGACAAAAAAAAAAAAAAAAAAAATTATATTAAAAGGAAATAGTCCACCAGAATGCAAGTGTAACACAATCCTAGAATAAATCCACTAATGACACAACAGCTCTTACAGAAAAGTTCTCATCCACATTTTTCTACAAGAATAAGAATGTGCTTACTTATTTTATTTTCATTGCCTTAGAATAAGCTTGATGATCCTTTTATTGCACCCTTCATTTTTGACCACCCCCCCTTTTTTTTTTTTTTTTTCCCTTAAATTAAACATTATCAAATCAGACTTCTTGTTTTTCTTGTCCGTAAAGTCAAGGACACTGAATGTGACCTATACTTTATGTTTGTACTTTGTTAAAGTCTTGTGTATAGGTCAGTAATAAGTAAGAGTTGCTTATTCTCCTGCAGAAGTAAACTTCAATTTCTTTAGTTTGTCTCTTTATTACATCTATCTGTGTAAGGTTTATTCAGCCTCTATGGGAACATATGGTGGGTTGACACTGGCTGGCAGCTAAGCACCCACTAGCCACTTGTTCACACTCTGCCCTGTCATGGGATGGGGGGAGAACCAGAAGAGCAAAACCTGGAAAACTCATGGGTCAAGATAAAGAAAATTTAATAAGCAAAGGAAAGCAGAAAAAATAGGCAAGGAACAAGCAATGGAAGGCAATACTTAACACCTACTACCAGCAAACCAGTGCCCAAAAGTCTCCATGCAATGGCTACTTCAGAAAAATGCACCACATTTTTTTACTGAGCATGATTTTACACGACATAGAATACCACTTAGAATTTTCCTAGCTGTCTCATATCCCATCTTCTTGCCCACCCCTAGATGGGGCAGGGACAGAGTGGGAAATGGTATAGATCTTGAAGCTGTACCAATGCTTTTCAGCAGTAGCTGAAACATTGGTGTGTTATCAATGTTTTAGTCACACCACTGTTTCAGTCATGCAGTAGCACACAGGCTGCTACAAAGTACATTAAACCCACCAACCAGACCCAGTACAGGGGATAATCATGATTTTTCATTCATATTATTAATTTTGTCTTTATAGTCTACAATTTCTCTTAATATTCCATTACTAGTAGCACCACTTTCCTTACAGTTGATAACAAATTTTTAAATGCTAGCCCTAGAATACTGAATTTCAATTTATTCGGTTCTGTTACTTGCTGCAATGAAGTTTTATCTTCTGTATTAAATAGTAATGACTTTATAAAAATATTATTCTGATCTGTAGGTCTGTAGCTTCTCCCAGAACTGTCAGGTTGTCCTGTTCTTTAGTTCAAGAATTTTCTTATGAGGCTATTCAAGTGCTACTAGCACAAGCTCATTTTGCTTCCTGTTGATTCC
The DNA here is from genome assembly GCA_032466535.1 of Forpus xanthops. Taxonomy (NCBI): domain Eukaryota; kingdom Metazoa; phylum Chordata; class Aves; order Psittaciformes; family Psittacidae; genus Forpus; species Forpus xanthops. Next base: position 1,429 of record JASSUY010016160.1, on the reverse strand, counting down.
ATCTTCCCACTAGATTTTAACTATTGAAAAAAAAAAATCTCCATTCGATAATAAGCTTAAAACATCTTATCACTGAAATATATTCTCTAAAAAGAGAGCATGCGAGTAGTGTATGAATCCACAAAACTTTTCTCTAGAAAGGGGTGCTGCAATAGTGCACTAGAAATAGATGTTAAATGGGTGAGGCTGAGATAAGGGTTGTAAAGTTTTTCCTCAAAGATCTGAAATTTTTATTCTTTGAGAAAGCATTTCCCCCACATGAAAGGTTTAATTTAATTACAAAAAATAGCTAGAAGATATCCTCATGCACTCAAAGTCACTGCCTGAATTTTTCAATCATAGTAAATTATTCTCTTTTTCTCTTCAACTTTTGAATCTATGTTATCTCATTCTATTTTAACAGCTCCTGCTATTCTGTCTTACTGAGTATTATTATGGTTCACATAGATTTCTTTTTGGATTGTGTATTTTTTTGTAACTGGTCCTTTCTTCTCAATGCCTAAAGGTAGGTTCATTCTTATGTCAACTACAGGAAACTCTTCTGTCTGCTGTTTGGTTTTCTCATTTCGTATATAACATGTTGTCTTCTCCATAGTTTCAGTCCTTGTGACTAACATTGTAGTACGTTTGTATCTGCTTGTTTTGGGTGTGAAATTTAATCTCTGAAACTCTGCAGTGTCCTAATCTTGATTACACCTTTGCACTCATTCTTCCCTGGTTCTTTTCACTCATGTAGACAACTTTCTCAAATCTTTCTAGCCTATTCTCCACATAGTGTCTACATGCCTTTTTTTTCTCTCCTGCCTTAAATGTGGCAGAAACACTACCTTTTAATGAGCCAATTAACTATTTTCACCCACCTTTCCTTCCAGTCATGAAAGAAAAAGATTGAACATTTTGATAGAAGAAAATATAGTTTTAATGTCTTAAATAATAATATTAATAGTTTAACACAAAAAAGTTTTTAATACTGCTATGCCATGCAATTACAGCAACTAGCATTAAACAAAGCATACTAAGCTGAACTAGAAGGGTCTGGCTATAAAGAATAAGATCGAAATAAAGTTTAAAATGCACGAGTTTACTTCAAACCCCTACTCCTTTGCCATATAACTCTCTAAGATGCTACTTTTTCTTTTTTTTTTTTTTTTACAAAATACAACAGGAAAATATACTGCATATAATTCTAGAATGCAGAAATTATTCCAAGTTCTTGGGTCTGTGTACAATAGTTAACTATTTTCCAATTCGCTGTTAGGATGAGATTTAAGAAGATGCCATCTCCCCCATTTGAAAAAAAAAAAAACAAAAAAAAAAAAAAAAAAAAAAAAAAAAAAAAAAAAAAAAAAAAAAAAAAAAAAAAAAACCAAAAAAAAAAAAAAAAAAAAAAAAAAAAAAAAAAAAAAAAAAAAAAAAAAAAAAAAAAAAA
>JASSUY010016158.1:0-25653 GCA_032466535.1 Forpus xanthops | reverse complement strand
GGTGAGGCACTGGAATGGGTTGCCCAGGGAAGTTGTGAATGCTCCATTGCTGGCGGTGTTCAAGGCCAGATTGGACATAACCTTGGGTGGCATGGTTTAGTGGGAGTTGTCCCTGCCCATGGCAGGGGGTTGGAACTAGATGATCTTAAGGTCCTTTCTAGCCCTAACTGTTCTGTGAGTCTGTAGCTTGGTTATTATAATGGGTGCATCTCCTGAGTTTTTATTCCTCTTGAGCAGACGCCAGAGCAAGTGCTACCTAAAAGTATGCTCTTTTAGTAGTAGTTACATGTTCCATCAGAAGTGTAACTTCATGTAATGTTTCTGTGGCAGTTTCATCATAGAGACAGCCATCTTCCGAAAATAGACCTGCTGAGCCTGTCTGCCTCTAGCTTTAAATCTGGGGTGATCTGGGTGCATTAACTGAGTAAGTGCAGCTTTGTATTTTGCGAGAAAAACACTTAGGTTTGTCTTCTAGCTTGTTTGTGGATGTACAGTGCACTGGGTAGGACAGCATGGCCAGTGAGGGAGCTGGCCATTGTCCTCTCTGCATTCTTTGGATATGCTGCTTAAGTTTTTCTCACCATGACCATCTCAGATACCAGTACAAAAACAGCTTCCCAAAACATGACGTGCTCTTTTCTTGTGTTCACTTTTCATGGTCTATAATTCAGTAACAAATTGTCTTCATACAGAACAACTGTAGTTGCAGTGCCACTCAGTGCTTTTACTGTTTACCTGGTTACCTTTATTGGGGGACCCTGTTGTGTCTCGCTGTAAACAAGCATGTCTACCTCCAAGGCTTCTCTGCTGCTTTGTCTCTTGAACCAGGAAGTGACTTTTGTGGTGTGTGTGAGTTTGGTTTTGGTTTTTGTTCACTTGCATTCAGGTTGACCTTTCCAAAAAGGCAGTTTAGTCAGTTTAGATTTTCTGATAGTCATCACTGAAGAGGCAGAAACTTAGAACATATGAGTAGTGTTCTTTGTGAAAGCATCTCTATACTCTGCACTAGAGTTTCTTGGATTAACTGGGGTTGCCTGCACATGTGTTGTGCTGCTGGGGAATAAGAAAGTAAATAAAGAGGCTGTTAAATTTTCTAAGAGGGAAAAAATGCTTCTTTGAATACCACAAAGTTTGGGTACTGGCATATGGAAGGGCTGAGTTGTAGTAATGCTGTGCAGCTAGTGTCAAACAATTAAGAAGTTCAGATGTATGTACTTAAATGCACTAACAGTGATAGTCTTTGGCATCTTGAGTTGTATTTTGCTGCTGTAGTCTCAATGTTAATCCTCCAACATTAAAAATAGGAGGAAAATTCTTTAAGTCTCTGTGCAGAGTCTGAATTTTCTCTTTTGGATGCTGCAGGAGTTACCATGTGCTCCAGTATGAAGTAGTGAGGATTTCTGCAGAAACCACACTATCATGTAGTGAAAAGCCAGTAGCTCTGTGTGGCAGCTTTCTATAATTCCAACAGACTATGTTTGTCTCTGCTGTGCTTCTTTGAAATCCCATGTAAACAAAATGCGATTGCTCCTACTAGTCAATAAGATATACCTGTTGCATCACTAGGATGTTTTTTAGGGTTAATATTCAGTAAACTTCATGGAATTGCCCCCTTATTTGGTATGGGGGCTACACTAAAAAGTTTGGAAAATTAAATAAGAAATTTGCTTATACTTCTGGGTTTTGTTTGTACACGTTAAGTGGTCACTGCAAGTAATTTGATGTGTTTGCATGAGGTGAGCAAGAGTTTCTGAGGTACCCTGTTTTGCAGCAGTTGATCTTTGGTTCTAGTAATCTGTACTTTGCAAAGGCTGAGCATGACCACAAGTAGTAATTACAGTTTCAAAGTCACATCTATTAATAGTGTATGCAGACAAGCATAGAAAGCTGAATCCTTATTATCAGTGATCTCCTTGATACCAGTATAGTATCTGTGTCTTTGTTCTTGCCTAGTAAGACTGAGGAGGTTGTATTGAAATGTTCTCTTGTTCCTCATGTGACCTTGAGTACAAGAGCAGACAGCTGTAGTTTGGCAATGTGCATGCTTTAACACTAGGGGCTTTGTCTGTACCAAGTGTTCCTGGGTTCTGTAATGATGTAACATTGGTAGTATGATACTGTGGCTCGGATTAGTTACGAAAGTTGCTAAAGTTCCTTCCTTTTCTAAGGCCTGAACTCTTTTCTGTCCATCTGTCACTTCTGAGATTGCACTTTAGCTCATATGTGTGATTTTTTTTTCAGTCTTTTTGCCATCTTAAATCAGGGTTTTACACTGTACAGAGAATGTACCTTTCTTGAAGGGCCAAATTTTAGTTATATGAATTCTTGTTCTGAAGGATTTTAATTTGCTGACTACTTAGAAATTAAGAAAAAGCTTCTGTAACTCTTTCCATCTTTTTTGTAAAGTTTCTGCTGGGAGTGTCTAATGTAAGTGCTTGATTGAGGTCTATGCATGAAACAAAAATAAAAAGCTGCTCAACAGGAATAGGCTGGAGCATAAATAGATATTGAATGACTTAAGTGAATTGAGAAAACATCTTATATAAGTCTTTGCTCACTAGTGTGAGTATTTTGGTTTTATATTATGTCATATAAATTCTACCTTAGTAATTCAAATAGCAACTTAAAACTGTGTTTAGTTATAAGAAGGAAGAAAACTCGAGGCCTGCTGGAATATATTGGAAGCTTTAAAATGCAGGGGTTCTCTTGGTGCTGAGGAAGTTGGATAACTCCTGTGTTTTGAAAAATGCAGCAGCTGTGTGTTCTGCTGCTGCAGGAACAGAGGTCACTGCCCTTACAGATCTGATTGCATAGTTGGTCGTTAACCATATTCACTTTTTTTAACTCAAAGCATTCTGATGAAACTGGGTCAGCATAACCACACATGTAGCTACGCTGGCAAATCTGAACCAGCTGGAGTGTTTTAGCCAGGGTGAGCTGCAGATGAAATGACATGTCTGACTGCTACGAGTAAGCTGGCCTGAACTGTAATGACTGAGGCCCCTATTCAAATCTGCCAGTTCTTGGCTCCATAGCAAGTTCCTGGGACATGCTAATGCTTTAAAGCAGCTACAAATGACTGCTCAGTGAATGTAAATTGGGGCCTTTTGGGAGAGAGAAACCAAGTAAAAAGAAAACAGGGTCATTCTGTGAGTCCAGTGTTTTATACCCTGAGTAGTGTCCTTCTGGAAGCAGGACACCTGAGGAGCTGTGTATCTGCAAATTCTGCTGGGAAGCAGCATTCTCAAATACAGCCAGTGCTTTGGTGACTTCAGCAAGATTCAGCAGGACTGCTCCTTGGCTTTTATTTGCCATTTGTTTTGATAAGCCTGTAGAGGAATGTATTTCCTATTTACTGTTTTTTATACCAACATACCTTTTCTTCTCGTGATATAGGTGGTATTGGATATCTGTACCCAGTGCATGCTCTAAAATGCAATGTATTTTTGTCTGCATGACTTCGTTTCTTGCTTTTATGTGTCCTTGGGATAAAACTTTATATATTTAAATAGCAGAAATTACAGTTTTTTGCAGTTTCTTCCTTGCTTCATTAGCACATTAAAAAAATGACCATTAGTACAGGTGCTTCTTATTGTGCTGAACTGCTTCATTATAAAAGTGATTAGGATAGAGGTGGGAATATTTTAATCACTTGTTAAAATTGGATTCATCATTCGAGGTGAGTGTCAGCTGAAACCTGTCAGTGTGTTGATCTTTGACAGTGAAGAGAGCAGTTTACACTAAATGCTCCGCTTTCACTTTGAGAAGCATTTTCAAAGCTGGCGTCAATGTGGTTCAGTTTCAGTGCTGTAGCAGAATGCTGTTTGGGTGGTCTCTTCTGCTTCAGTGTTAGCAGCTGGGAGGGATCCTTCCCATACCAGTCATGGATTTTAGGAGCACTTGCAGAACACAAGACTGTACTTGAGCTGAGGTAGCAGATGTGAGGATCTGCTTGCTTTCTGTATCACAACTTGAAGTATGAAGGACAACTGGAATTTGGGAGATCTTTAGGGAAGATGAGGAGAAAGCTGGCTTCTGTGCAAGAGTTCATATTTTCTGGTTGAGATGAGGGGGAAGGGAAAGAGATTATTCCTAAACCTCATGTTTAATCCTGCTAAATACTGCACTCTGATCTTACTGATTAACATTCGAAGGCTATGAAGCTAGGGTATCAGTGATTCGAAACTAGTAGTGTATAAACATTTTAATTAACAGGAAGAGGAGGTGGAAAAAAGATTAGTGTTGTGGTGCCTGTTTTGTGGAGAAGAGATGTACGCAAGTGTTTTGTTACTTGCTCTGCAGAGTATTGGAAGATGTGTGTCTTTCCCAACAGAACCTTATGTCAAAAAGACTTGAATTGCTTTAGTGTTTCTACAGCTTCAGCTCTATATGCTTTATAATTGGGAATGTCTTTTATATGGTTGATTGTGGGTTTGGCTTGATACGGAGAATAATTTACTCTCTCAGGGTGTCCACTGGTGAGTGAGGAATGGTAGGACCTGTAGCTGCAGCAGTAAGCAGGCCTTAGATGCATGAAGTTGTCAGTATGACAGGAGTCAGAGGAGTGGGTACACTTGAAGCACCAAATTTGTCGGAAAAGAGGACAGCACAGAACTCCGCAGGCTGCTGTGCTTCTAGTGGCAGTAAATGGTTTTGAGAAGAAAATTTCAGATGGAGTTTTGGCTTAAGCTTAGCAATTTTTAACTAATACTAAAAGTCTCTTCATTGAGTAATCTTCAACAAAGTGAATATTCTATGTTTGTGTTTAAGGCTTTTGTGCTCCCTCTGGTTTGTTTTCTACTTATTAGTGCTTGTGCAACTGGTTATACGACTACTGTAAAGCAAAACAGGGAATATGCTTAAAATACTGTTAAAAGTTGGGTTGTATTTTTTAAGATGAATCAATTCTGTATTCAGGGTGACCCTATGAATGCTATGTAAGTGCAACTTGAGGGGAGCAGGCAGAGCCCAGAGGTACTTGCGGTATTTACATGCTCCACATTTATCTTGTGATATCTCAAACCGAGTGGGACATACATGTAGCCATGATGATCCCAGGACATTGCTGTCACTTCAGCTATGAAGTTGCTTTAAGTTTTATACTGCAGCCATCTAGGAGACCAGTTTTGAAACTCTGGGTGGGGTATGCACTTGGGATATATCTCACAGTGATGCTCAGCAAGGGTTAGATGCCCCTGTAAAGGGTCGTCCTATCTTTAGCCTTGTCACTTCCTTTTGCTCTATATGTCAGTTGTCTAGAGTTGATCTCTGTCAGCTCAGCAAGCTCGCTAGTCCACCAGAGTAAATACTCCCATTTTTTTCCATCAGATGGATGAACTGATCTGACTCAAGGGCAGGAGTGTGCAGCAGGGGATGAGGCTGTGGCAGCAGGCTCACCCCTTTCACAGTGCTGCTAAGGCTGCAATTTAAGTGGCAGTCCACCATTACTGGCATATGTGATGGTTGGGCTCTGCAATACTGAAGATCTTCCTGTGTGAGGAATTATGGACGGTTTTGAAACAAAAATCATCTGAAGGTGAGCCAGCTGGGGTGAGGAGAGGTCTTCCCTCCCCCCAGAACATCTGTTCAGTGACTTCTTGCTGTACGCTTGCTGAGATAGGGACAGAGTCAGGCTGCTTTGCTTGTTAGCTGTTTTGACTCTTGCCTGAGCAGTGTGGAAGGAAAGTCTCTGAGGCACAGTGCTGTGTCATCTTGGCCTTTGCCCACGTGCAGTATGGATCTGTACAGGAGAGGCATGTCTGAAGTGCAGTGGCAGGAGCTGCCAGCACTTGGATCTCTTCCCCTACGTTTTCAATGTCTGTTTTAAGCTAGGCTAATGCTTTAAGCCTGCTCTGCTGCTGAAACAAGTGGTTCCACACGTGTCTTCAGCTAGACCTTTTTTCATGCCCATACAGCACGTGTGACAAACACAAGCTCGGAAAGCAGCCTGTGTTAAAACTAACTGACAGAAGATGGAGCGGTTGGTTTTCTAAGTTTCATCACTTCCTCAATTCATTTTGGTGCATGTGAGTAGTGAGAGGGAGGGAACAGCATGGGAGAGGGAGTGAGAAGTCGAGGAGCAAAAGCTGCTTATACTGGTTTGGCTTTCTGTGGTTTTAGGGTTCAAATAGATCAGTTCAACAATCTCAGCAGCTGCCAAAATGTGTGTTGTCCCTCCTCTCTGTTATATGTTGTCTGTCATCCCTTGCATCAGTTCCACAGTTTTCCCCCTGTGTATTTTGTTTTTGTTTTTTTTTTTCTTTCCTATTTTGTTTCTCTGTGTGTGCACTGACTGAGCTCAGTGAACTGTTGGAAAACTTTGTGGTGGTGATGACCCTTTTCTTCCTTATGGGTTTCTTTCATGGCTCTAGGGACTAGTTGGGTCAGTAAACGTACAGATTACCCTGGAGCAGGTGCAGGGGCTGTATGTATCACCCTCTTCTGAGTACAGCACACACCATTGTGCTTGTATTCAACTTATTTCTCATTTGACTTCGTAACATTGTGTCAGTTTGATCCTATCTCTTGTCCATTTTATTCCCCAAATATTAGCAACCAATGAAGGATCTTCCGCTTCCTGTGGCTTTTATTAAAACTCTTCAGAAGAATCCCTGGCACTTCCCCTTGGAGATTTAAGTATTCTGGAGCCTCATGCCAGTGGCTTGTGCTTTGGCTGATGGCAGGATCCACTGGTTAATGAACTCGGGAACTGGCTTAGCTGGAACTCAGTCCAGCTTTTCTTGTTTTTCTTCTGGGCATCTGGGTGCACCTTTCACAATTTGTTTATTGAATCAGAGCAGACTTTTTTACATCCATGTTAGAAATTGTTATGCTGTGATTGCATTAGCACCTGGTCCTTCAGCAGTGGTTGTGTCGGGGAGTAACAAAATTAGCAGTAACTGGTGCTGTTATTGAGTTCCTGTGTGCTGCTTGAAGCTAGCTATTAACCAGAAAGGCCATCAGGTTTAATTTTGAAAGTTTGTATGGTAAGGCTCTTTTATTGTGCTGCTGCTTGAAATTAAAAGGGTTAATACTCGTATTGTGCCACGGAATCTGTTAGCTCTTATGAAGTGTTCTGTCCAATGTTTTTAAATTAGTCTTTCAACCTTAAACATTCTATGCCAAGAATGACTTGCATAAGGTTTAATCTTAAAATGGGCTTGAGTTGCCAAAGCACAGAAAACTCATGTTCATTTACACTCTCCTGAATCTTCTCCTGCTGAATGTTGGGCCCAGCATAAGAATTGAATTCCCACTTGCACTACTTGCAGTTGAATTCTAAAGGGCTGTCTGGAGAAAGGCAGGAATGAAAGTGCTCTTTCAGCTACAAGTACAGTACTTCAGCAAAATCAAATTTAGCTGTCGTTTTAGGTCAATGGGGGCTTTGTATGTGGAAAGCAAATGCTTCTATATTGGGATGGGGGAGTGCAGTCAAACAGCTGAAATAAGCTTAATTGCAGGTTGAAGCTGAATGAGATACTATCAGGGATTTTTATTGTCTTCCTGCCTGTATGTCTTCCTTGTATCTTGAATGCTTTCTCATCCTGAGAATACCTTATTGCTGTGAACAGAGGACTTGACTGTCATTTCTGTTGTTAGCTTTGCAACCCAGGGGTTTGCTTTTGAGATATCAATTTCATATACTTTGGGGAAATAAAAACAAAATGCAATGCATGTGAGTGTGAGAAGAGAGGAGGATATTTGTATAAAACCAAAATAATGGGAAACTTGTTTGTGTTTGTCTTCAAAAACATCTTGTGTAAAAGGAAATCTTTTTACTCTGGTGTACTTCTTACTGTGGTTTAATTCTGTAACTTGGTGAATTATTCAAACATCTGGAAGCCCCTTCATCTCTGGCTTTGCTTTTGAAATGTATGCTGATGTTACTTGACAGATTTGTTATTTTATTATTACTGGTTTTGAATTGGTTTTTCAAATTGGTTTTGAATGAAAGAATTGATACCTTGAGATACTTGGGTTTCTTAATGAGAAGGGTTTTTTGTTCATTTGTTTTTTAAAGTTTTTTCTTACTTTCAAAACCGATACAAAAAAAGGCAAGGTTGGGGGGTAAATAATGGAAAAAATAATTTTTATCTCACTGAGTGTCAATAACTCATGTACAGGGGAGACCATTTGAGAACGGTCTCATCTGTACATGAATACTGTTGCATGTGGCCGTTCTTTGTCATTTTCTTGTATTAAGGAGGTTTAGAGATCTTTCACAAAGAAAACTAAATCTAAGTGTGTTAGGAGTTGCCTTGATATTTATCTCTTCTTTTTCTTTTCACTCAAAAGTGATGCATGGGAGGTATATGTGCATAGTGTAGTATTTTTGACTGAAAAGGTGATTTTTTTTTTTTTTTTTGTGAAAAATCATAATTTAGGTTTTGTGGTGAGCAGTTGTGTTCTTCACTAATGACGTAGTGACTAAACAATAACTTGTGAATTTGTGTGACTATTAATAATAACTATTACACAGTAAGCATGTGGTACTGTGCTTGTCTTTCCATTCTATAGTACTCATTCACAGTATCACGTGTTCATGGTTCAGGAAGGGTTTGACATAAGTGTCCCACTCTCCTATTTTCCCTTAACTTACTGCTAAAAGCAATACTATTTCTGTTACTATTTCCTAAAATTACTTTTCTTTGCAAGCTCTATGTTGACCACAGAATGGTGAGACTGGAAGGATCTGTATGTATGGGTCATGTAAATCATATATATGGCTGTATCTGTATTATTGAGCAGACCTTGTAGATTTTTATAAGGAAAAGGCACCGAGTTATCCACAAGACTTCTTTTATAGCTGATCTTTTTTGCTCAACTACAAGAAACTCTGGATATTCAAATGTCAACTGTAAAAGAAGGGTTTTCTCAGGTTGCTAAATACTGGGTTGTATGTTTCAGTTTCAGGTTTGTAGAAGAAGGGAAAATGGCTCAAGAAACTAACCGTAGCCAAGTGCCTATGCTTTGTTCCACTGGTTGCGGGTTTTATGGGAATCCTCGTACAAATGGCATGTGTTCAGTGTGCTATAAAGAGCACCTCCAACGGCAGAACAGTAATGGTAGAATTAGCCCTCCTGGTAAGTAATGCTAACATACAGCTGTTTGAACAGCTCCAAATGACACAATAGATGGCAACTTGCTTCTTGATCATGTCCAAATACTAAAAATATAGGAGCATTAGCACAAACCATTTTATTCTAGCATTATGGAATGAGCTTGGATGAAGTGCTCATGTTATAATTGTGCTGTGATTAACCTGCTCAGAAGTAGACTCTTGGAAATACTCAGATGAATAAGGAAGGTATTAGCAATTTGAAGATATAAAAATTTAGTAAAAATTACTATACCAACATATTTTTCCTGAAATTACTGGTAGCAGAGATAACATTTAGCTTGGGGAATGTTTGTGAAAAGCATTTAAAATACAGGTATTTAATTCCTGCAGTCTGATGCTGAAGGATTAACCTGTAGATGCTTTTTAAGAATAGTTGCCTTTAACTTGAAGGAGAGATCCTTTTTACCCAGTGTTCCATGTACTTTGTGGTCTTTCCTTCAAAGCAGATTTCCTGCATTCACTCTATGGAAAAAGCTAAGGGGCTCTTACTGTTTTGATGGTAGTATCCTCAAAGGGGAAACCTTTCTCTGCTCTTTCTCTGTTCACTCCAATGTTTTAAACTTGATGTTCTTGTGGGGGTAAGAGGGTTAGGGAGTGCTTCGCTGGAGCTGCTAAAATGTCTGTTCTGACTTGGCTGAATACTGACAGCAAGGAGTTTCAGGGTGCACTTGGAATATCCTAGAATCCATGGGCAGGATGCCTCACGCTAAACCATATTGCCCAAGGCTCTGTCCAGCCTGGCCTTGAACACTGTCAGGGATGGAGCATTTGCAGCAGTAGCTTCCATTTTGATCTGGGGATCTAGGTTCTGCTTCAGAATGGATTCTTAGATATTAGCGTGCTACACTACTGTTTCTCACAGGTCCATCTTGGTTTTCCAGCCAAAACACAAGCTTATGTCAGAGTACTGCAGTTCATGGTGAGAAAGCTGTTGCTCGATGCTTTGATTAGCGCAAGATAGTAACTGTTTGAAAGTTCCACCTTCAAAATTGTGTTGTGTGACTTCTGGGGACATGGGGCTGGAGCATGATCAAAACATATTCAAGCGTAATTACTTCGGTGTTATGGGGGTCAAAGAATAATTGCATAGTATAGCTTCTGTAATCCCAGGAAGTCGTGTAACACATTTACATTAGTGTCTTCCTTCCAGCACCCTCTGTCAGTAGTATAACTGAGTCCCTACCAGTTCAGTGCACAGAAGGCAGCACCCAGGAAACTCAGTCAGCTTTAGAATCTACATCAACTCCATCGACATCCATGCAGCCAAGGTAAGCTGTTTCTCTGTTCTGGGCTCTGAAGGAAATATCTGTATCAGGGTGATTAAATGAAGTGTACTGATACTGCATAACTAAATATTAGGACCTGGATTAAGAAAATGTCTAAGATTTAACTGCTAACTTTAAAGTGTGGGATATCACAGTAAATAGTAGCTGATCTGTTAGCTACATCTTGCTACATTCAAATGCAAATTCATCTTCAGAATTTAGCCTTAAATAGGAGCCATGCCAGCTTCATGCTGTTCTACAGAGGCTTGTCTGGCTGGTCTTTTGACTCCACAACATGCAGTTGGCTGTGCCTTTACCAAAGGAGAGCTCTTTCCATCATAGAAATGTGAGGATTTTGTAAAATGGCAGAAAGCTCTTTTCTAGATTTCTCATAAATAAATGTATGATATACAATATGCTAAGCTAGTTGCTTTGCAAAAAGTGGAATGTACTAGAACAGGGAAAAGATATCTGAATCTTACTGTAAGCCGTGCAATGGAACTGATTTCTGATTGAACAAGCAATTTCCAAGTGAATTATTCAAGGAGACATAATGTCCTCTTGTAAATCACTCAGATTTACTAAATGCTTTTCACTTGCAAAAGCTAAATATTTGTTTATATTTAAGGGCTGCATTTAAGTTTTGGAAATTGGGTGGAAAATATTAGCTTCCATACTATAGCACACTAACTTACAGTGACACTCATTCTGACTTTCCTTTAGAAATCACAGTGTAGTAAAGCACAGGCAGAGGGTGATTTCATTAGTTATTGTTGGCCAGTTCTTTTCAGACTGTTTTCTGCTCCTTAGCTTTTTATAGGAGGTGTTATCTCATGCTTGGATCTTGCATATGAACTGAGAGCTAGGTGCCATGCTGGATGCTATTTTTGATCTTGCCATTCTGAGATTTCTGACTGGGGTAGAAAATAGATATGTTACCCTGATACAACTCTTCTGGTATGTGCAAAAAAAAACAAAACAAAATGATCCAGCTCAGTGCACAGAGTGAACCATTTACAGTGCCTTGGGTTCTTCTCACAGAGTCTTTAATAGCATGAAAGAGAGAAAAGTATCTCTTTGATCACTAGCTTCATTACTGGTTACAGGAGAAATGAGTGGATAGTTGCTCTTGCACTGATTCTTTTGAAGTGTGAGTTTCACTTCTTTTTTTCCCATCTTAAAAGCAGAGATTCGGCTTCAGTCCCTGGTAATACCTCAGTTATGATACACTGAGAAAATGTCTAGTAAACTGACAATGCCCTTTTGTAGGTGACCAAACTCGCAGTTCAAGATCCACATGCAATTCTTGGCAATTAGTATTTCAACTCCAGTGCCTTGGTTGTGTTATGGATTACTGGTAGGGCTTTTGTTCGTGGGCTGCTGGATAATCCAGTTTATTGGATTTGAAGTGAATCTCTAAGTAGAAAGGGAGAGACAGAGCAAATGGGGTAGTGCTACCTCTTCCTTGGGTCTTCAGTCTTGTTCAATAGTAGAGCTGCTGGGTGAACAGTTTGGCTATGAGTGACTGCTAATACTGAACCTCTCTCCCAGATCCATCCGATGTATTCATCTGTCAGTTTGCAGCCATGCTATGATTTTAGCAGTATAGCTGACAGGGTTGGGAAGTTTGGCCAGCACCACTTCAAACTGTGAAAACCTAAGGAGTTCTGTGTACAGCTGCAGATGCTTTATTACTGGAAACATTGACATGCTGCAATTTTCTTGTTCATATCACTAGAACACCAAAAGTAGCTCCTCTACAATTATCTTGCTGACTTATGTTGTAAAAATCCTTGCATACTGAATGTTGCATTGTTGGTTCTGTGTATGCTTCAGACTACCCCAAAATATTTTTCCCTTTTTATAGTTGAACTGGTTTATTACATTCAAAACATTAAACTTTTTCATCAGTTCAGATTCTCTAGAACTCTTGGACACTGTGGCGTTATTAAATGGTGACACAAACAACTTTGAGGATGAAAAGTTTTGGCATGCTTTCATTGTAAAGACTCTGTAATGTGTTTCTTTCTGGAATACCTGGCATACCTCAAAAATCATGACTTCTTTTCTTTTACCCTCCAGCCCTGTGTCAAGTCAGTCACTCTTAACAGAATCTGTAGCATCATCCCAACCAGATAGTACGGCTGCGGACAAAACAGTACCTGAAACAGAAGATTTGCAAGGTTAGTGTCTAGTTTTCAGAGACAGAGCATACAAATGGTGTTTTTAAAGTCTGACTGTTCTAATATACATCTATTTAAGAGATGGCTTAGTCTCGAACACAAATATTCTATGAAATCAGAAGGCAAATAAGGATAAACCTTAAAAGTCAAGACTTAAACTGAAAATTTCTATGTTTAACTGGTGATTTCAGTATCTTCATAAGTGTGTTGATTGGGGCTAGAAATGTACATCATAAATCAGTCTAATGTTCTGTCTTTTATGCCACAGCTATTATATGCAAGTAGGGTTTTGAGTATCATACATCTCAAACTAGTCATTTGCAGAAAATATCACAAGTTTACACTCTATTTGTGATACAGGGTATTAGGACAAAGCTATTTCAAGAACAGTGCTAGTATCTTGTATAAGTGTAAAATACCTATAGAAGAACCTTTCCCCTATGAACTGTAGTGGTGCAATAATTTGGCACACTGACATTCAATTTAGGAAATAACCAAACCACAAACTGATTGTGTGAAGGAAAATGTCTGAGTGGGTGACTTTGACTATATTGGCCTAACATCCTTACCTGCTGGTACGCTGTTTTTTTTTTCTCCCTCTTTTTTTCTTTTTATGTGCAGGCTTGCAGAGCTTAAAATGCAAGAGTTTTTAAAAGTGTTTCTTAAGAAAAGGCAAAAATGTTCAGACTTTAAATCCACAGACATTATAAAAGATACTCAAAAGCAAGTATTCTGCCTTCTGCTGACACAGCTAAGGCTTTAGTGGGTAGAGTTATGTTTCTGTAAACTAGTCTAAACATAGGAGTTTGGGTTTTCCACAGATAAAACATGTAATTCCACTTTAAAGATGCTAAATATATATTCTTTTATTATACCTCTGGTATCAAAGTTTAGTTTTTTGGATACCTTTCTAAACCTGAGCTCGCCCTTCTTTTAGGTGGAAGGGAAGAGTAGTTATTCAGCTGTTGTGCTGCATAAGGCCACCTCTGTCACGCAAACAGCTTTAAAACTTTGAGAAAATGCTTTAATACTGCTACCATTTCATACTAGCCTTTGAGATGTCAATTGCTGAAAGATGTTTTCTCTTAAAAGGTATATTCTAGCTGTAAGTTTTCATACCTGCAAATTTTCTTTCTTATGCTGAGAGCTCTTGTTTCCTCAGTTTTGACACTGCATGTAAGACATGCTCTTAATATTGATCAATGGTGTCTGGCCTTGCACAGCTTGAGAGAATAGCAAGTGCTGGAAATGCTTATGCTTCTGAAGCTCTATAGATTAGCACAGCAAAGGTAGGTTTGCAAGCTAAATTTTCAGTTGATACAGTTCTGAGTAATTCACATAAGGCTCTGTCATCTCTGTTCTGCAGTAGAGGGAACATGGGATGTGCTGTATGCCTCATGCAGCAACCCTCCTCCCATGCAGGCACATTTCTTCCTGGGAACCTCTGGGAAGTAGAACACCTCAGTCAGTCGTGAATATTGCACTGTAGGTTTACACTGGTGTGGATGGGTATATTTTGGAGAACATACAGGCAGCTTCTGTAAGGTGATCTTCCTACTACCTTGTCTTTGTTAGTCTCATGATTCTTAGTCTTCCCTCTGGTGCCTGATTTAGTCTCTGTTTACATATGTATCTTGGCTTAACTGAAAGTTGAAACTAGGCTGCAAGATCTACTGTCCTTGCACTGGGAGGTGGGGAGAGTGCTTCATTTTAAAATCGTATTTTGATGCTTTGAGGTGGCTTGGGCCTTTGAAAAGACTTTTCCCAGCAAATTTTCAGAGGAGTGTCTTTTATCCATTTGCATAAATCTGTGTTCCTTCTAATTCTCACCTCTGAAGCTAATTCTCCTTGTGAGAAGAAAACATGGTTTTCTGAACTCAAAGCTTTGATTTCAGGGGCGTATTCACATTTTACAGTATGTATTTCAAGGCTCAATCTGTATCAGGTGTTTAGACTACTCAGCTGTGTCATTTTCTTTGTACCATAGTGATTTCTAAACTAAGAGCATCACCACCATGTAATTGCAGTTCTAAATTACAATCTCTATTTATAACCCACTGTGGCAGGGTCAGCCTTATTTCCTAAGGAATTGCTTCTGTGCTATTCCTTAGCTGAAGATCAGTGTTTTGCTTTGAAAGTGTAAGTCGGGAAAGGAAAGCTGCTTGTAATGGATGCTAAGTGGATTTCACTGAATTGTTGTCACAATTTTGCAGCCTTTTTTTTCCCACCCCACATCACTCAGAATTCAGTTTTCTTCTATTCTGAGCATCTCTCCAACTCATTTTTGCATTGCCTCATAGGCTGTTGTACCTTTTACTCAACTTTAGGGCCCTGTTAGGATTAGCTAGGCAGGTTTCCTTATTTGTTAGCCAGGAGATTAACAGGGCCTGCAAGCAGGAGAAGAGAGGCTCTTCATTTCTCTAGGATTAATGAGTTTAAAACTATCCAGCTTGGGATTCATGCTTTATTTTGGGGGTGTTTAAAAAAAGGTACATGAGACTTGCCATAGGAGTCAAGAACAGTCCACCACATACTTCATGGAGCTCTTCCACATAAGGAATTTAGGGCTGAAAGTATAAATTGTATTAATAGGTGGATTCTTGGCACTTTTGAATGCTTCTGGGAGCCAAATCAGCTGCTCTTTTTTTAACTCCTTGAGTATCAGAGGTCAGTATATGAGCATTGCAAAATGCAGTCAGTCTTGTAATATGGTATGCTTACTATTTTGAAAAATCAAAATATAAACTAAGATTTGAATAGCTAAAAGGTACATGGCTGCTGTGAACAAAGTTGTTTGTTTCTGTGGTCATCTGGGTTTTTAGTGAGGTAAAGCAATTGAGTCATTGCTGACTAAGCTTAAAAAACCCCTTCATATTAAAACCATTAAATTGCTGCAGAATTCTGTGGAGCTAACCCGGGCCTAAGGTAGTGCTCTTGAACTTAGGGCATCAACTTCAGTGGATCTTACCAAAGCTGGCTTAGTAGACTGGATTAGAAAGGGACTGATGAATACTTCACATTTTTATGATTGTACTGGGGGCTTGGAGGTAGAGTATGATCCTGATAGGAACATGGAAAATAATCTAGGTTATCCTCATTTAGCAGATGAATGCTTCAGGGAGAGAGGGAAACATTAATGAAACAGATTTAGAACTAAATGCTGTAGGTAGGTGTGCTCTTACTTATTTTGCCTCTTCCCAGTACTGGGATGCTGTATTTTAGGCTAATTTTAGCACTAAGCTGAAGTAATATTAAGAAGTAGTGATGGTCTTAACCTTAACTTCACATTTCAGTCTTCTGGATGAGAGGGTATTCTTCATAGGTCTGTTCAGATTCACTCAAGAGGTGAATGTAGCTGTTCATTCTCTTCCTGTACAAATAAAGAACCTTTTTCTTTGAGAAGCTCTGCCTAGTAATACTGGAGTGACAAATGTAAAACATCCAGAGCGGGGAGAGAGGTGTGAGTCTTGCAGCAAATGCCCGCAGGGATGCAAAGACTGGAGTGTGCTTTGTCTTGTGAATGCTGTTTTTATTATCAGAGCATACTGAAGTTCAAGTAGGGTTGGCACAAGCAAAGCAGTAGCAAAAGCTTCTGCCTTTAGGAGGAAGTCCAGGCTGTGCTTGTTTTGATCAGCTAAGACCATAGTCTGTAAAACAGGGAACTTGTAGTGGCCAGCCCACCTTGTCAGCTCCAGAAAAATGTGTCTCCTTCCTTATTTTCTTTTCGGTTAGTTGACAGCGTGTACTAGTGCTGCCAGTGCTTCTGTTCTCCAGCTGAAGGCAGAGCTGGGGCTGGGGAAGGGAGGGAATTGGTTCAAGCAAAGCAGGCAGCATCATCCTGGAATCCAGACAAAGTACAGCACCTGGGAGTGGCTGCAACATATTTCCTGCAAGATCCAAAATGGGTGATACTGCATTTTACCTGCCTTTTTTTCTATTGTTTGTCACAGCTGTAGCACTAAACGCTAGTACTTCATCATCTGAAGATGCCTTAGTGGTGGGATACTTACGATATTATCATAGAGGATGTTGATTTGAAATCTTCTATGCAATACCAAATTGAGATCTAAAATTTATGGTTACTATAAGATCCAAAGTGACTCGTGGCAGCAATAGAAAGAATCTCCACACTCAGTTCTACAGTAAGCAGCAGCTCTTAAATACTTTTAAACACTTTTTAATGTGAGAGCCATATGTACAAAGAAAATGTGAGTGTGTATGTATTAAAGCCTGGTTATGCAAGGAAGAGTGCCTGTTTTCCTAAATTTGGCTAGTTACAGAGGCTTTTAGTAAAACTTACAGTGAGGTAACTGATTTTGCTACAACAGAAATGCAGACTTGACAATATTAACTGCTAAATGCTGATTTATGGCATGAAGCTTTGTTAATGAATTAATGAACACTGCAATGTCGGTTCCATATAACACTACAAGGGTTCAAGTGAATCTTACCAATTCTGTTACATATCTAACATCTTTTAGTCTTCTTTTGATTCTTGCTTTGCAGGCCTTGGGTATTACCTGTCCACTCAGAAATGTGCCCTTTAACAGCCATTTGAAGCCACTGAATCTTTTTTCTTGCAAACTATCAATTCTTATAAATTTCAGGATGAAGTAAAGCTCTGTTTGCAACATAGATGGGTGATTTTATTTTTTAAAAGAATTTAACAAACCATGTGTAACAATCTTTGCTAGGTTAACCCTTAAACTAAACCATCCAGTCCAGTGAAGTCTTTACTGGTGGTCAGGTATTTTGCTACCTCTTGATGTTGCTTGGTACAGACTACAGTGCATTTTTTTACATTGCAAAAATGAAAAGTGCCCTTTCCTTTTAAAAACAAAATCATTAGAATAGCAGCACAGGAAAAAAGATACCCCAGCAGAACTGTCATGCAGAATAGCAGTCAACTGGTATAGACCTAGCACAGAACTGCATCTGAGAGTTTCCGCCTAACAGAAGTGCGGCTGCAGAGAGATGCTTGTAGCCCATTCCCTGATGAATGTCTGGGCTTGTTGTTGTATTTCCTCCTTTACAGTATTGGTTCTATCTCAGATTCCATTGATACTCTTCCCAGCTGGAGCTTGCTTTCATTCTTTGCCTCTTTGCTGCAAATATTCCTGGCTTCTGTGTCCCTTACTTGCTGGAGACTGGCCCTGCTATGATCTAGCAATGACTGGTAGGCAGAGATTGGCTCTTTGCCCTTCTTGAAATGAAGTTGGGTTTTTTGGTTTCTATTTCTGTTTTGCAATGTAAGGAATGTGCAAATACTTGAGGAAAACCAGCCAACTTCTATTTATACCTGGGTCATGCAAATACTACCATGACTTGTTTATATTCTCTCATACAGCCTATAACCTGTCTCCTTCAGATGTGAGTATTAAAGTAGGTTAAAAGCTATCTTTAGCCAAAGTGTCTTTAAAACAAGGCCCCTACCTGCTTCCCTCTGGGTTTCAGGATAGTGCTTCTTCCCTGTAAGTTTGTGTATCTTGAGGTGAGGGTACCTTCTCCCAGGCAGTGTGAGTAGCCCCTCTGAAGGCTTTTTCCAAGTGTGCAAGAGCAGCAGTGACAGAGTGGCAGAGAAATCCTACATTTTGTGTGGGCCTTGGGAGTGCATCCTCCAGCAAAACTAATGTTGATTCAGTATTTGAAAGGGGGTGTTTTTACTCAACTGATCCTAATAAATACACTGCTGCTTACAAGCAGATTTTAGGAACTGGACTAGTAACACTGGTAGGGAAACACTTGGGACTTAGATTCTCTTCCCAGATTTAACAGCACTTGACTCTAAAACCTGATTCTTACTTTGTTTTATTACGGTATTTTTGTATTGTAAACTTTGAGCATTTAATGAATTCTTGCCTTAAATTTTATTGAAGGTCTTGAAGGAGGGAGTTCATGTACCTGTGCTTAGATTCCATTACACTTCAGACATGGAAGCTACAGCAGAATGGTTCACCTCAGAACCTAAACTTGTAAGAGGGACTTTAGGTTATCCTGTGATTTAAGCAGAGGAAGGGGAGAGACAGATGTTTTTTTCTGTCGTTCTTACTGACTTTTGTTTAATGTTAGCTTCAGTGTCAGGGAATGCAGAGCCTACACCTGAAGAACAAGATAAGTCACTTGACAAACCGAAACAGAAAAAGAATCGTTGCTTCATGTGCAGGAAGAAGGTTGGACTCACTGGTAAGAACTATGAATTCTGCTCTTTTTACACTTGTTTAGGCTTTGAACTTTGGAAGGTTTTCCTAAAGGGCAATTAGGGCATGGTTGTCTTGATGGTGATTTGAAATAAAACTTGGCCAAAGGTGCTCTCAGCTGCCTCTTACTAGATTTAGTCATGTATGATTCTGTTTTGCAACTTCCTGTCTTGAAGATGAGTTTGTAATTCCAAACACTTCCCTTTATAAGTCTGCTTAGCTGAGGAATTGGATGATAGCTTGCTGCTATCCACTAACCAGCTTTGCAGTGGTTCAGTGAAAGGGCCGAAGAAAACTTGAATTCTGTGGGGTGAAGGTTCATAAAGAAAGCAAGCAGGAGGTCTGTAGGAACGTTTTGTGCTAATGTCATGTGATAGGAAGGAATGGGCAAATAAAATCTTACTGTGATCATTTTGAAATGTATTTTTTGTGATTCTTATGCTTTCTGCAGCAGAGGCTCTTTGACTGATTGACACTGGTGACTGAGATTTATTGCTAGTGAGTGAACACATTCAGGATTTAAAACAAACTGGTATAATTAAGAATGTTGAAATATCTAAGCTAATGTTTCTGTCCACAGGGTTCGAGTGTCGGTGTGGGAACGTTTACTGTGGTATGCACCGTTATTCAGACGTACACAGTTGCTCTTACAATTACAAAGCCGATGCTGCTGAGAAAATCAGAAAAGAGAATCCTGTAGTTGTTGGGGAAAAGATTCAGAAGATCTGAACTGCTGCTTGTGCTGGAATACAAAAATCCTCTGACCATCTGCAGATTAAATTGACTTGAGCGTTTTTCCTTAGTCATCAGGAACGTAGAGCAGTGTATCTTGCCTAGACCTTTTAATCATGCATGTCATCAGATGAATAGATTTTTTTGGGTTTGTTTTTTTTCTTCCTGTTTTGGAAATGACTCTGAACATTTATTTTCATTGCAGTTTTCTGTGGCTGAAGACTTAAGTAAATTTTACAAGTATTATCCTTTAAGATCATTTTAATTTTAGTTGAGTGCAGAGGGCTTTTATAACAAACATGGTGAGAACGTTTGGAGGGCTGTGCTTTTCCAGGGTAAAACATGCATGTGTTAACTTTGCAGTTTATTTTCTTGTTGTATATAGCTTTTCTCTGCAGCACAATTTCCTTTTTTTGATAATGCCTTGTATGGCACAACTAGTTATCAGTAACTGAATGTATTTTAATCATTATGGCTGCTTCTGTTTTTTTTTCTCCCCCATTAACGAGAGGTTATACATGTTTGCATATTAGCTTGTTTGCACCCTCTACCTATTTATGTATGAATCATTTGTAATGAGAGTGTGTGCTGAGATTGTGTGTATGGGGGGGTTGGGTTTTGATTTTTTTTGTTTGTTTGTTTTTTGTTTTTTTTTAAATTGGGTTCTGTTTGTGTGTATGTGGGGGGAAGGCTGTATGCACTTCACCGACTGCAGGTTTCATTGGGATTACATCCATCAGTCTGTCTGTACACAAATATGAAGAATGATCTGAAGTACCTGTGCTGTATTTATGTTTATCCACCTCTTAACTTTGATTAAATAAAATTTAAGAAAATTGGAGCCCTCGTGGCTGTCACTGGCATATGTAACCTGCATGTCTCCTGCTTTATTTTCATGGGGACCTTCTGTTGGTTTTTCCTTTACACTAGCGTATTTATTCACAGTGACAATGTATATCCAATGCCAGCTAACTTCTGATTACTTTTTTTACTATAACATATCAGAGAGACCACGGTTTCCAGGAGCTTTCTACTTTGTCCATTGATAAACTCCGCCCAGGGCGTTCTCTGTGCATTGTGTCACTTGTGTGCAGGAGCAGTGGTTGTGACAGTGTACTTAAATTGGGGATAGATCAACAGGTAAAACAGATGTGGCCACTGACTAGTCTTTAGATCCATGCACATGATTCTGGTTCTAGGAAGAACAGCTGTGGGGTTTGTTATCTGCTGTCTGACAGTGCTGCACAAATCTTGAAGTTAGGTGAGAGAATGGTTCTTGAGATGGTTTCTCCCATGAGATGTCCCTACGTTTGAGGTTTGCAATCCATGGACTTCAGTGCCTTGATACTGCCACAACTGCCCTCTGCTTGCTTCTTGGTGGGTCTGTAGGCTTCAAAGTGATCCTCATCTGGGTGTAGGAGGAATTGTCCTTCTACCTTCCTGTTAAGGTGTACTCAGTAAGTTTCTTCCTTCCTGCCTGTTTGGTCAGATGAGTCTCTGCCTCAACCCTTCAGCACCCTGGTCATCTGTATAACTCAAAGGTTGAGTGGTTTTGTAGCACCAACCGGTGCTGCTTATCACCACACGTAATGGTACACTAAAGCAGACCTAATTCCTCTCCAGATGGTACTGATCTGCAGTTGAAATTTCACTTGGTGACATGCCGCTGCTTTGAAGCATTTGTGAAATAAATGAGATTGCATGGCTTTATTTAAAACATTTAATTTTTAATCAAAGCTGGCTCCATCCTTTTAAAATTTTAAATGCTCTTTAAAAGCTATGGCTGGCAATTAGTAGATAAAGCACCACATTTAGCATATAAACACACTGCAGCAGAAGGAACTTTCTCTATCAGCCAGCTATAGAAAGTAATCTGCAAGACCCAGTAATAAATGAAGTATCTTGTGCTTGCAAAAATGGCTTAACCACAAACTATGAAGCCCATGGGTTTTGCAGTAAAGGAGGGAATAAATAACTCTTTCCATCAAGTTTCTATAATGGTCTGCCTCTTCATGGGTCAACGATCCCGGATTTTCTCAGCATTTGCTGAGCTTCCTCTTAGCACAGAGCAGGGTGAGCGGCAGCATCGTCTTTCATGGGTATTTCTTGGTTCACTTCCCTCTTTGCTGCCGTTTCCCTCTTCTCTACACCTCAGTTTCACTCCTTTCTCTTCCCTATTTCTGGTCTCTTTTTTTTTTTTCCTGAGCATTCTTTTCTCTCCCCTACAAGCCCTAGCCTCCAGTCTGCCTTTCATCTGACAGTGGTACTTCTGGGCCAAGCAGAGAGGAGAGGCAGTAGATTTTACAATGGGGGGAAATACATCATTGTGCTTGTATTTTCTTGGTATCTGAGGGATTGAAAGAAGAAAAAGGACAAGAACAGTAACTGACTTTGGAATTCGGGTACTCCACCTCATGAAGCAATAACTTTCTGGGCCTTGATTATATAGTAGGAAGCGTAACTGCACACAGTTGAGAGGAAACTGGCTTTGCAGTGCCTTTGCAGTGCCTTTGCAGTGCCAGCAGTGAGGCAGACCACCATCAGGCAATTCTCATTTCAAACCTGTCACTCAGAGCAATCTGATAAGCCTGCTTTGGCCTGGCTTATGCACATTTCTGAGTTTAGAATACTATATGAGGGCCACATGCTCTTTTAAAAGCTTGCATTTAGAAGGGGAAATTCACCTATCCCTGACTAAAGAATTGCGTGTCACGTTTATTTGCTTTGGCATTGGCTCTGAGTTACTGTGGTGGTTGATCTGCTGCTCAACCTAGGTAACTAGTGAAGCTGTGTATTTTGTGGCATCAGCCTGAAGCGAGCAGATGAATATTTCAGTTAATACCAGCACGTTCACAGCACTACGAAGCGCTTGAGGAAATCTGTGTTCGCAAGATGCACACTGTGCATTTAAAACATGCTTTCAAGATGGCTTTGTTACGGGTTTGGTTTGGTTTTGGAATAACCACATATTCACTGTGTTAAAAACTCCTCCAACAGTCAGTGGAGTGGGGTTGTACTGTAGGTACAGAAGTTTGTACAAGGCATTGTGTTTTTTACATAAGACTTTCATTCAAACAGCACCACATGAGCTTGTGTCTCCGCAAGTGAAGAGCTGTCACAGATGGGCTGTCATTGACGCTGTTGTGTCATCTTACACTGAGTATTTGCCTGTACAGCGTGCTGCATTTCTTCGAGCAAGTCTTCTAACATTTCTTCTAACAGAGTCTTCTCTGCCAAAAGAAGTTGAGCAGGAAACCAGTTCTTTGGCTTGGCAGTCACAGGCATCTACCTATTTTTATTGAAAAGAGGTGGTATTCACTATTTAGTTCTAATTTCAAAGATATACCCTCACTGGCTTCTAGTTTTCCTGATTATGGGTGAATTTTACCCTGCAGCTGGGAGCAGGCCAGGGCTGGGAACAGACCAACCTCCCTGCTCTTTGGGGTTGCATGGGTACACCTGGGTTTGAGCTGCCTGGAACAAAATGGAAGGACTTGGGTGCAGTGTTTCAAAACCGAAAAGCACCCAAAGTGCAGTTTCAGGTGCAAGTTGTGCAACTTCCCAAGGGTTGCTGAGTTCCTGGTGGGAGAGCTGCTCCACATGGGCAAAAGCACCATCGTTCTGGCACATAAGCGACACCAGAGGATGAATGAGCAGAGGTACCTGTGGCTTTAGAGCTGTCTGCAGGGGTGTACCTGGTAAAAGAAGGTCTCAGCTCCATGTGTGGGTTTCTCAAGGAGGAAAAGGCTGTTTCTACCTTGCTGGGAACAGTTAATGGCTGTTGACTCAGGGAAGCCTCTGGCACTGATTAACTGCTGCAAGAGGGAGCAGGCAGAGGGGTGGGATGGAGGCAGATCAGGGATTGGTTTGGTGCTGAGGATGGAGGGTGGGGTTTGGTGCTTCATGTTGCAACATCTGGAGAGGATCTTCCTCCTAGGAAAGGGTGAGGTGGGTGTCTCCTCTGCACCCAGGGGCCGCTCAGTGATCAGCATGTCTTTCATCCATGTAGACAAGGACTCCGATTTTCCTCTCCAAAATCTCCCCTATGGCGTTTTCTCCACCGAGGAGGAGGTGAGTAGCTGCAAACTTTGTCCTTGGAGTGTTGTGATTGTTCCAAGGCTGTGACTAGGAGCAACCAGTGAGGAAGAAAACTTCTCAGCCTGAGATGCTTGCATGGGCTTCCTGACTTGACAGCAAAACTTCTGTTTTAATGTGGTTGTTTTGATCAAGCATCTTTGAAATTGCATAAAAGAAAGTGTTGATACTAAGGAGGAATATTTTAACTAGTTTGTACAGTACTGGGTGGTTTTGGCTTGTGGAACCTTTAAATCTCTGCTGGAGCCATTCACTAAGTAGATGCGCAGTGCAGTTTGCATGGGCTTTTCTGTAACAACCCCTCATTTTCTTTGTGACTGAGTGTAATCACACCATCGCCTGACAAAAGACACATTAGGTGTTTAATTTACTGTTCTGTAGCAGCCGGTCCCTCTTACACAACATGAACTGACGTGAGTCTGAATTGAAAACGCTGAATTTGCAAGTGAGTGTTGTCTTCTGGTCTGGTCGCCAGCTCTGGGTGAGTTTGGTGCCTGCAAAGCATTAATCCAAGGAACAAAATCCGTGTTTCAATTCTGTCTTTGCAACTGACCCATTGTATTTTATTAGCAGACGTTTATGCAGTGATGCATTAAATATGTAAAGGTGTGTTGCGTTGAAAGCTGTGCCCAAAGGCTATGGGTTGAGCCAGCTTCAGGCTTTATGTTTTATGATCACAGAAGAAAACAGGGTTCAGCCTTTCTTCCAATTCCCCTTTTCATGAGAACTGACCCCAGCTGAACCTCACACCGCCGAGTGCCTGCTGGGATGGAGCCCTGGCAATGTGTCCTGGAGAAAGAGCCGCGAGCCATGTCTTGGAAGGGAAAAGTGGAGGATTTCTTTATCATTCCTCAAGGAAACTTCATGATTATCTCCTGGGTTCTGCTGTTACTGCTTATCCGTGCAGGTTTAAAAACAGGAATTTAAACTGGAAGATTGTGGGTTTTGATGTGGCATTTTCCAAAGATAAGCCCGAGATGGTTCTTTTAATCTCCTCCTAGGGGTATGTCTTGTTATCTAGTGAGTTTGGATTATTATTCTGCCTTCTCCAGTAGCTGTCCTCTGAAGAAAACATCTTCACTCAAACTTCATGCAACGACAGGCAAGGACTTATGGAAATGATCAGGGAAAATAGTGTCTAAAAGTAGCCTAGTATTTTAATGATTTCAAGCCAAAGCAGTTCATGTCATTCCTGACTATCCCAGTTACAAATTAACCTGACATGACCTTCAAGTTTTTCTGCAGGAATGTTTGCTGAATAAACACTATCACATTTGGAATCTTGCTTTGAAATTGAAGGTTGAAAGAATGGGTTTAATAGAATGGATATTCATAGATGGCTATTCCCTTTCTTTGTCTTTATTTGCCTAAAGCCACAAATAATTGCAACTGGTCTCTGAATGCAGCGGCATCCTTATGACCACATACAGCTGGGGCAGAGCTGCAATGGGACCATCCGTGCTGCTCCCACGCCGTCACCACTGGCTCTGCATGCGCTTGGCACCGGCCCTGCCAGAGCTGCGGTGGATGAACGGGGTCTTTGTGTCTTAGGTTGCATCTGTGGTGAATGCAGCGTGCGCGTAGGAAGCTGTCCCTGCAGTGAGATCTGGACTAGGTCTGCATGCTAGTCATGGGCTCCTTGCATGGCATGGCATGGGGTTCTGCAGGGCAGCGTTGTTTGGTGTGGTACAGAAGCAGTATGGCTGAGCAAGATGTGCTGCATTCCTGGTATTGCAGCAGAGTCTGGGTCGCTCTTCATCTTTTGGGGAGGAGCTGCAGTGCAGAAATGCCTCTTTCTCTAACTACCTGATTATAGGTATGAGATCAGTTCTGCCCACAGTGTGTCTCTGCTTCACTTCTGTGCCTGTAGAAGGAGGAATAGCATTTTCCTACTTACATAAAAAGGACATGGAACTGTTGGAACAAGTGCAGAGGAGGCAATGAGGATGATCAGGGGACTGGAGCACCTCCTGTGTGAAGATCGGATGAGAGAGTTGGGGCTGTTCAGCCTGGAGAAGAGAAGGCTGCGTGGAGACCTCATAGCAGCCTTCCAGTATCTG